>CM072511.1:136128268-136408268 GCA_036898135.1 Oncomelania hupensis | reverse complement strand
CCCACGTACACACAAGGCTTGCACATTGAACCACGGAGCTATCCCTGCCGGATGCTGAACTTGAAAGCTACATTCACTGCATTGCACAACAAGTCTTTCCTCATAAATAAGGAAAATAAAACAAATGGAAAATACCAAAGAAATAAACAACTTGCATAAATTTTTATCTAATGCCTTTTTATTTAGAGAACAAAGCTCGCTGTGTAAAATACATGTAATGTAGCATATCTGTGCGTGTTTGTCTAAACTTGCGCAGCCTGTGCGTCAGTATTAAGGGAGACAACAACAACAACAACAACACACGAGCACAAGGAAAGAAGAAGAAGAAGAAGAAGAAGAAGAAGAAGAAGAAGAAGAAGAAGAAGAAGAAGAAGAAGAAGAAGAAGAAAGAGAAGAGAAGAAGAAGAGAAGAAGAAGAACAACAACAGCAACAACAACAACAGCAAAAAAAAAAAACAACTACAACAACAACAGCAACAAGAACAAGAAGAACAGCAACTACAACAACAGCAGCAAAAAGAACAGCAATAACACCAACATCCATTGTAGTGAAATCAGAACAAGCAAAACTCATGTCTATACTCATCTTAACTGTAAATCTAACTTTATCAGCTCCAAGTTATAATTTTAGTCTTCGTTGCTTCAGTCTCAGTGCTGAAGAGCTTTTGGTTCAATGGAACTTTAAACCACAAAACCACCAATGCATGTGGATGCTAGTATACCTAACGTTGGTTTGTTCAGTGTGCGAAGCGCTGGATCGCACCTGAAAGGAAAAGTCTCTTTCGTTCTCCCGCCTGCAAATGCCAGAAAATGCCTGGCTTTTTACCGTCAAAATGCCAGAACGTACCAGGGTTGCTTTTTTTTTAAAATTTAAATGTCTTTAAATGCCAGAGGGTTAACCGTCAATGAATCACATTCTTTGAAGAGATGGGACCAAAGGTAGACTACTGAGGTGAGGAAGGGCAGAAGGAGGCGATAACGAGCCCTGGGAAACGAGATTAAGAGGATGAAGTAGACACAAGATCAAGATCAAGAGCGGCGACCGGGAGCAGTCAAGGCTGCGCTACGTCGCGAGATCAGCAGAGCGAAGGCGACCTACAGGAAGAAGATCGAGGACCAGTTCTCCTCCAACAACACACGAGAGGTGTGGCGGGTGCCTGCAGCGGGCCACTGGCTACAAGCAGAGGGCATTAACCCACGACGACCCAGACCCGGAGCTACCGGATAGGTTAAACCTGTTTTACAGCAGGTTTGACCAGAAGAACCCCTCTCCTGGCTACCGTACTCTGCTTCCTGAAGACGCGGCGGCTGTGACGCCGCCCTTCAGCGTTCAGGAGGCGGAGGTGAAGCGTCTCTTCCAGAGGCAGAATCCCAGGAAAGCTTCTGGTTCCGACCACGTGTCTACGGCTGCCTTGAGGTCCTGTGCTGACCAGCTCGCTCCTGTCTTCACCGACATCTTCAACAGCTCCCTACAGCAGATGTCGGTGCCTCGGTGCTTCAAGTCGTCCGTGATTGTCCCTGTTCCTAAGAAATCCAAAGTCACCCAACTGAACGACTACCGCCCCGTGACGCTGACGTCTGTTGTCATGAAGGTTTTGGAGCAGCTTGTTCTTCGCTACCTGAAGGCCTCCACGGGTCACTTGCTTGACCCACTCCAGTTTGCCTACCAAGCGAACAGGTCAGTTGATGATGCAGTCGCTCTTGGCCTGCACTTCATCTTGCAGCATTTGCCAGAGTTTTGTTTATTGACTACTCCAGTGCTTTCAACACGATCATCCCTAACAAACTTTTTGACAAACTCTCCCAACTCAATGTTCACCCCTCTATCTGTCACTGGATTCTTGATTTTTTTCTAGACCGTCCTCAGGTCGTCAGACTCAACAACTCATTCTCTGCCTCTGTAACACTGAACACTGGCGCTCCACAAGGATGCGTTCTCTCTCCACTACTCTTCACTCTGTTCACAAATGACTGTGTATCCGCAACCCCGTTTGTGAAAATGTTAAAATTTTCCGATGACACTACCCTCGAAGGTCTGATCTCTGATACGGACGAGACTGCGTATCGGGACGAGGTTCGGAGAATGGTTGGCTGGTGCTCGGACAACGACCTGGAACTGAACGTCTCGAAGACAAAGGAGGTCGTGATCGACTTTCGCCGAATAAAGGTCCCGGTATTGCCCCTTGTCATCAATGGGGAAACCGTTGAGCAAGTCGACTCGTTCAAATTTCTCGGTTCTGTCATCTCGAGCGACCTGAGTTGGAATAATAACACCACGTCTATTGTAAAAAAAAAAAAAAAAAAAAAAAAAAAAGTGCCAACTGCGTTTCCACTTTCTGAGACAGCTGCGAAAGTTCGGTATGTCTAGTAAAATTATGGCACAGTTCTATGGCGCGGATATAGAGAGCATTTTGTGCTTCTCTATCACTGTCTGGTACGGCAGCACAACCGCGATAGGAAAGAAACAGCTCGAGCACATTGTTAAGACTGCCTCCAAAATAGCTGGTTGCGACTTTCCATCTGTCGGCTCCATTTTCACAACGCGAATGAAACGGAAAACGGAAAAGACAGTCTGCGATCCATCACACCCAGCCAACAGTCTCTTCGAGCTTTTGCCCTCTGGCCGTCGGTTCCGTGCTTTAAGAGCCAGAACTTCTCGATTCAGAAACAGTTTCTTCCCAGACGCTGTCCTCAGTACATCATCAACCATGGAATGATCTGTATAAGCTGAAAACTCACAACCATTGCTTGATTTGTACCTTTGTGAAATAGGAGTATGCTTTGTTGTGTGTGTGTGTGCGTGTGTGTGCGTGGTGTGTTGTGTTGCGTGTGTAGATATGGATGTGAAGCTTAACATTCTTAATCATTCTTATCATTTTATTTAATGCTGTTAAATTGTTTTACTGCTGTATTTTGTTTTACTTGCAGGGTGTGTTTGACTCCATAACTTTGTATGACTGATGTATGTGTAACACTGTGTTTACCTATCCTTTAGTGCTGTATACATGTTGTATGCCAAGGAAGCGTATGACATGATGAATGCATGTGTCACTGTGCAAGAAATGGTGTATTTCATTGTCGCCATGCCACACCAAAATCCTTGTAACGTTTTTACTTGGTGAATAAACATTCTTATCTTATCTTATCTTATCTTATCTTATCTTATCTTATCTTATCTTATCTTATCTTATCTTAAAGTTAATTCGTTGGGGTGATGAGAGAAAGGTTGAAGGGGTGCAGGGAGGGAGACAGGTAGGGGAAGGGAAAGAAGAAAAGAGTAATTCTTGTTTGTCTGCGAAATGTCAGACCGTGCACACTGAAGGTCGGCTTCTCTGTCTTTGAAGAATTGCACCTTGAATTGTGCGGAGTCCTTGTCCTTGCCTTTGTCCTCCCCGTTTTCTTTGTCAGAAGCAGAAAAGAACAATGTGTGCTTCCCCACTCCCGCCCATTTCCTCCTCATTCCCCCTACCTTTAATTTATGCTCCATCAACTCCCCCACCCCCTCCCACCCCGCGGTCCGCTTCATTCTCTCTCTCTCTCACTCCACACCTTCATTTTCTCAAGAAAGAAGGAGAAGAAGAAGAAGAAGTATGAAGAAGGTAGAATACTAAGAAGAAGAAGGTATAATAATAACGGATTTTTATATAGCGGGTACTCCAGCCTATGACCAGACTCACCACGCTTTACATAGTCATTACATATAAATACATGCACTCGATGAAACATCACTTTTGCTACAATACACCAAAAGACGGGACAGTAAAGGTACAGACTATTTACAACTATGTACATAAATTACAAAAAAAAGACAAAAAATATACTATTTATTACTATGTACACAAATGACCTTTTACCTTTTACCTTTACACAAATGACAAAAAAGACAGAAAATAGAATAGCAAAAACCTATTCACAGCTATTTATATGCCCGGTTAGGCCCAGGAAGAAAAACAGTATAAATATTTACAGCCGTTTATACGCTTACGGGTCAGACATAGACAAAAGATGAGAGAATGGCAGCGGGATACAAATCAATCAGAATAATGCAGTTTGAAGAGGTGGGTTTTGAGGGCCTTTTTGAATGCTTGTGTTGATTGTATGTTGCGGATATGGGAGGGAAGGGAATTCCACTGCTTAGGTGCGGAGTAAGCGAATGCACGTTGGCCGTATGTCTTAGTGCGGGTGACGGGAACCTTGAGTGTGCGAGTATCAGCAGAAGATCTTAAAGTGCGTGAAGTGGAGTAGACAGACAGTAGATCAGCAAGGTAGGAAGGACAAGAATCTGTGAAGAGGTTGTGACAGAGAACAGAGAGTTTGTACTCTATGCGTGCTTGCACAGGAAGCCAGTGAAGGGAATGTAGTAGAGGTGTGATGTGATCGCGTTTCTTAGCTCGGAATACTAGTCTAGCTGCTGAGTTCTGAACCTTTTGTTGTTTGTCAATGATGTGTTTCGGGGAGCCAGCAAGGAGAGAGTTGCAATAGTCAAGACGAGAAAGGACGAGAGCGCAGACTAGGATTTTGGTGGCAGGGACTGTAAGATAGTGACGAAAGGAGCTGATTTGGCGTATGGCCGTGTATGCAGAGCGACAGACGTTGGAGATGTGGTTGCTGAGGGACAGGTCATCGGAGAGAATGTAGCCGAGATTTCTTGCTGAGGATGAGAACTGAATGTTTGTTGTCCCTACTGTAAGCGATGTTGGGAGGGGCGAGAGTGAGGAGGAGGTGTTGTGCTTGTGAATGAGGAGGGCTTCGGTTTTATCGTCATTAAGCTTAAGCTTGTTGAGTGTCATCCATGACTTGATGTCTGTGATGCAGTTCTCCAAAGTCTGAACAGTGGAATTAATGAGAGAGGGGGCGGTGGATTTATACAGTTGTGTGTCGTCTGCAAATTACTGACTCTCAACAGCATGCTTTCTAAGCATGAGAAGCAGTGGCTTGGTGTACAGAGTGAATAACACCGGCCCTAAAACGGAACCCTGAGGCACGCCGCACACCAAGTCTGCTGTGCTGGAGAAGCAGCCATCGACAGTGACTGCTTGTGATCTGTCGGAAAGATATGAGTGGAACCAAGCCAGGACCGAGCCAGAGATTCCAAAGTAGTGTTGAAGAGTGTTAAAGAGAATGTGATGGTCAACTGTGTCAAAGGCGGCTGAGAAGTCTAATAAGGAGACGGAGACGTTACCATTATCTAAGGCAAGCAACAGATCATTGGTTACCTTTAGGAGGGCTGTCTCAGTGCTGTGGAAAGGTCTGTAGGCAGACTGGTTGGGGCAAAGTAAAGCTTTATCATATAGGTAGGCAAACAGTTGTTTGAGAACAATTTTTTCTATGACTTTGGACAGGAAGGAGAGGTTTGAAACAGGTCTATAGTTCTTTAGATTATTTTTGTCTAAACTTGGCTTTTTAAGGAGGGGTTTGATGACAGCCGCTTTGAGCACAGACGGAACAACACCAGAGGACAGACTCTCGTTGATAATGTGGGTAATGGTCGGGAGTAGAGGGTCAAGATTCTCTATCAACATGGGGGTAGGAATGGGGTCGAGAGAGCAAGATGTTGGTTTTGAGCTTAAGATGACTTTCTTGACTTCTTGCTCTGTTATTGGTTGAAAAACTTCCATATTTGCGGTGGTGAGGGAAGGTGAGAATGGGTTAATGAGTGGGATCTCATGGCTATCAAGAGCGGCCCTTATGTCAGCCACTTTCTGTGTGAAATAATTACAAAATACATCTGGGAGCTGACATGCTGGATGTGTGGATGGGAGTGATGTTGCATTGCTCTTACCCCTTAGCTGATTGCAAATGTCAAACAACTGTTTACAAGTTTCGCTGCTGCTCATTCTGTCGCTAAAGTACCGGGTTTTGGCAGTCTGGACAATTTTAGTGACTCGTTTTTTTGCAGCGGTGAAAATCTGCTTGCTGACTTCTAACCCCGATTTGAGCCACTTTTTCTCAGCTTTGCGTCGGTGTTGGTAGAAGTAGAAGACGAAAGAAGAAGAAGATGAAGAAGAAGAAGAAGAAGAAGAAGATGATGATGATGATGATGATGATGATGATGATGATGATGATGATGATGATGATGATGATGATGATGATGATGATGATGATGATGATTGTTACGTTTGAGACGCGCACGATAGATCCGATCGTTTTGTTTAGCAAAGCATGCAATAACAGAGTGTACTTACCTTTGATTTGATTTTGCGTTGTTGTTAGAAGAAGCTTTGTATAATGTTGATAATTTTCGTTGGTCGATATTATTGGAGAATTTTCTATAATTACTTTTTTTTTTTTTTTTTTTACTATAGATCGAAGCATGTAGATTAATCTAGTGGTAGGTAAGAGATTCTTCTAACCTACATACAGTTAAATGACGTAAAACCGTGCATAGTTCCGGTTGTCATTGCGTCATGTTGGAATGTTCGGACTTTTTCTCTGGATTATAGAGAGACTATTATAGGTGATGTACTGTGTCTGAGCGGAAGTGGGAAAAGTGATTGATACAGATTTGTGATGATTGTATGCAGTTGTTGATGTATGCTGAAATAAAGTTGGAAACTTCATACGACGACTCTTGCCTTGTTGCTAAGTGTACAGGTTGCGTGGATAAACGAATCTATCCTATCCTATCCTATCCTATCCTATTCGATCCAGTAACTCGGAGGTCATAGGGGCAACACAGATGATCGTTTAACCAGCGTACTTCATCTTTCTCTGTCATCAGATACCCTGATTGTTTCGCTCAGTGTCAAACCATTCCATTCTCGAATGTTGTCCACCCACCTCTTTTCCGGTCTCCCTCTTCTTCTACCTCCTTGCACTGTGCCTTGCAGGATGGTCTTTGCAAGACCTGATGATCTGGTGACGTGGCCATACCATCGGAGTTTCCGTTTTTTCACCACTGTGAGCAGGTCATCGTGTTGTCCAATGGCTTGTGTGATGGTCTGTTGGACTTCGTCGTTGGTGATGTGCTGGGTATAGGAAATGCCCAGAAGTCTTCTGTAGCACCTCATCTCCATGCTTTGTATTCTTCGTTGGAGATCTGCTGTGAGGGTCCAAGTTTCGCAAGCATATAGGAAAATGGAGATGACAAGGGAGCGCAGCAGCCTTACCTTGGAATGTAGACTGATGGTCCTGTCTTTCCAAATTTGCTTCAACCTCGCCAGGCAGCAGTTGTTTGTGCGATCCTGGAGAGGACTTTTTGTCGGGACCCATTGTCTGATACAATGGCTCCTAAATATTTGAAGCTATGCACTGTGTTGAGGGATTGACCTTGGACTTTGATGTCTGTGTTGATGCCATTAGTGTTGTTGGTCATCATTTTGGTCTTCTCTGCACTTATTTCCATTCCATAGGCTCTGGAGGTGGTGTCAAGCCTCTGTACCAGCTGTTCAAGTTCTTGTTCCTCTCCAGCCAATCCATCAATGTCATCCGCAAAACGAAGGTTGGAGATTGCTCTTCCCCTATGCTGACTATGCCTTCATGATCTGCAAGGGCATCTGACATGATGCACTCTAGGAAGATGTTGAAGAGTGTTGGAGAGAGTAGGCATCCCTGACGCACACTGATTGTTGTTCTGAACCAGTTTCTAAAGCCGCTGTTGTGGTGGATTGCACTGGTAGCCTTGTCATACAGGCTTTTGATGACTTCAATAATTTTAGGGCTGATGTTGTATACTCTCATGGTTACCCACAGAGCTGCATGCCAGACTCGGTCAAACTCCTTTTTGAAGTCTACGAACACATGATACAGATGTTGTTGGTGCTGTAGGAGTCTGCTTTACACTTATCAAGATTCAAGCATCAGGGCTGAGTCAACAATTACAATGATGATGATGATGATGATGAAGATGATGATGATGATGATGATGATGATGATGATGATGATGATGATGATGATGATGATGATGATGATGAATACTACGAACAAGAACAAGAAAAGAAAAAAAAAGAAGAAGGTAGAGTAAAAAGAGGAATTAGGTAGAAGTAGAAGAAGAAATAAGATTTTTTTAAAGCAGGAGGAGGAGAAGAAGGAGGAGGAGGAGGAGGAGGAGAAGAAGGTAGAGTAATAAGAGGAAGAAGGTAGAAGTAAAGAACAAGAATTAAGGAGAAGGAGGAGGAGGAGGAGGAGGAGGAGGAGAAGAAGAAGAGGAAGAAGAAGACGAGTTATAAAATCAAATAGCCAACACATATTTCTTGAAATTAATTGCACTTTATTCATCATAATACGCGAAAATTGTTATATTTGAGCACAGTTTACACAAAAAAAACTACATCAATTGTACGAAAGTAAATGCAATAAAAACAGCAACTAATTTTTTTTTAATCTGTAAAGAAAAAGAAATGAAGAAAATAAAAACACATGATGCGTGGAAATTAGTCCTTTTGCAGCAATCATAATGGAGAGTTACACAAAAACAAAAACCAACAAACAAAAAAGTTTACTAAGCACAATAGAAGTAGGCTGCCTAGATTACGACATGATGAAAGCGTTCAAGTGAATACAAACAACCTCCGAGCACACACTGCGTAGCTGAGAGTCACCTAGACTTACGTTTGCCACTCATTGTGCTCCATGCACACACATTTCATTTCCCCTAGCATAGCCCAGCCGGTCTAAGCATACGCCCTACACTGCGGTTGAGGCTCAGACATTCTGTATGCAGGGTTTGCCAATTTTTTTTTTTTTTTCAACAAGAGCTTGCCCAGAGTAAGCTCAGAAATGTAGTGTGACGTCAAAATTCCAAACTCGCGTTCCATAGGCTACTATGCAGATCACAGTAAACATGATTCTACTAGTGGTTTTTGTACCCTGGCAAGCCAGGGTACACAGGTTGCTGTTTAAAATGTAGACAGAGAGACAACTGTTGTCTGCGAGTTTCATTCGGACGATGATACCTCCCCATATCCCCCTTGATACCTCACCATACCCCCCCCCCTCTGATATCTCCCCGTCCCCCCCCCCATGATGCCTCATCATACCCCCTTGATACCTCCCCGAACCCACTTGATACCTCCCCATAACCCCTTGATACCGTTCGTACCCCCCTTGTAACCTACCTGTACCCTCCTTGATACTTCCCCGTTGATCGTTTCGCAGGTATGGATGAAAGGAATCGACCATCACCATACCCCCTTATATATACCCGTATCCCCGTTATGCCTACCCATGCCCCTTTAAACCTACCCGTAGCCCCCTTTTACCTACACGTACCACCTCATCCCGATCCTTGATAATAATAATAATAATAATAATAATAATAATAATAATAATAATAATAATAATAATAATGATAATAATAATAATAATAATAATATTATTATTATTAAAGAATACAAATAGAAATCATTAAAAACACCAAGGTTTTAAAGATATTATAATTATAATAATAATAATTATTATTATTATTAGTTTATAAATAATAATAATAATAATAATAATAATAATAATAATAATAATAATAATAATAATAATAATAATAATAATAATAAAAATATAAAAAAATAATAATAATGATAATAATAATAATAATAATAATAATAATAATAATAATAATAATAATAATAAAAGTAATAAAAATAATAATAATAATAACGTACCACCCCATCCCGATCCTTGGTAATAATAATAATAATAATAATAATAATAATAATAATAATAATAATAATAATAATAATAATAATAATTATAATAATAATAATAATACAAATTATAGAAATCATAAACACCAAGGTTTTAAAAGAAAATTTTATATAAGATATAATATTATAAATAATAATAATAATAATAATAATAATAATAATAATAATAATAGTAATAATAATAATAATAATAATAATAATAATAATAATAATAATAATAATAATAATAAAGGTAAAAAGCCTAAATTAAAAAGAAAAATATCCATATTGTAGTGGGAAAAAAAAAACATTAAAAAAAAATCTTGTCCGCGTGGATTCGAACTTGGGTCGCCATAAACGGTAGGCGAAAGTGTTACCAACTGAGCTATCAATGCTTCTTACAAAGACAATATATTTTTTGGTCTATATTGGAAAACATGCTGAAACCTCAATTTGATTTTTAATGGAAGCGCGCGGAATGAGGCTATTGCAGTTTGTGGACATTTTTTTATTTATTTATCTCAGAAACGGTTAAACGTTCGGTAAGGAAATGTCGGCTATAACGATTTCGCTGGTTTTGAGCACACAACAGGCCGATTCCCAGCTGCCAGCACCTGCCCAGATCAGCGTCCATAGGCGACAAACTTTATAGTAGAGGCGAAGAAGGACTTCCGGCTAAGCAATTTATATATATAGATGACGGCCTACTAGCGCTAAAACCGAGTTACCATTATCACAAGATAATAGACAGTAAAACGTGTTCTGTGTAATTTACAGAGATACCGGTAATCTACAGTCTAAATTAATAATTATCAGTATTTGCCATGCCTTCCTAGCGCCAACACCTGACAATTACAAACATCATGAGACAATTACAAATATCATAGAAAAATTACAATTATTAAGGGATAATTACAATTATCATTGAAAACTTACAAATATCTTCACGTGATCATGTTTAATTTTTAGTTTGGGCTCTAGCAATCCGTCTGGAAATGGGCCAAAACCGAAAATTGTAATTTTCACTTGATAATTACAATTTTTACGTTTTAATTGTAAATATTTCGTTGATAGGTTTTGGCGCTAGTTGGTCGTCATAATGTGAATTACACAGACCACACGTGGTAATTACCTTTATCACTGATACCAGTGAATGCACGTTTTGGCTCTAGTAAACCGCCTCCGTCAGAATATAAGCACGATCACGTAAAAATTTTAATTATGAATTAAAACTTGTAAGTATTATGTATTATTTACAATTTTAGGTTTTGGCGTATTTCCAGGCAGATTGCTAGAGCCAAAACTTAAAATTAAACATGATCACGCGAACATATTTATAAATGCTCAATGATAATTGTAATTATCCCTTGATAATTGTAAATCACCCATTATATTTGTAATTATGTCATGATATCTGTAATTATCAGGTTTTGGCGCTAGTAGGCTGTCATAGGATTCGGTGCCGATTATCAAGTTGTGTTGTTTTACGTTCGCATTACGTTCACGTTGTTTTTACGTTCACAGCTTTTAATTTACCCCAGGCAAGTGACTTTCATGATTTGTCTTTCCAGGCCACTTTTTTTTTAACTTGCACCGGGAACATTGAAATGAGATATGGCTTTCCGTGGTAGGATATTTATTATTACCTGTTAAACTTTAAGGACTCGACTATATGAGGAGTAAAACCAACAATCCACTACGGTTAAAATAATCTTTGAAGCACATCACAAAGTACTGCAACCACGCATAAAACGCAAGAAAATCAAAACATACAATGATACATGATAGCATATTAGTTAGGATCGGCATACATTACATAACATAAAGCATTGTAACATTACATAACATGAAGCATTGTAAATTAATCATGTCGCATCCTGAAATAGATATGGGTGTCTTACAAATTACGTCATTAACCTCTTACGTTATTACGTAATAGTCACACGCCATATTATTATTATTATTATTATTATTATTATTATTATTATTATTATTATTATTATTATTATTATTAATCCACAAAATCCAAACTCGACTTTGAAAAAACAAACAAACAAACAAACAAACAACAACAAAGAAACATACAATCAACAATTGTTCCATTACAAAGATGGCTTGATATGGCTCGTCAACGATGATCTTCTTTATAGTAACACAACACTTAAAATGCCAACGAAAAAGCGTGACTGGCAAAGCAGCATTCTTTAATGAGGCAGTTAGGCTAAATTATGTTATGAAACAATGTTTTTTTATGGTTATTTTTTTACATTGATTTTTTTTTCCAGCGCAACCAATGTTGTTGTTGTAGAGTCCGGGAAAGCTTCTTTATAGAGGCAGTTAGCTATGCTACATGTTAGTAGAGGGTAGTGAGGGGGTGGGGGGTGGGGAGTGGATGGGGAGGTGGATGGGGGGAGGGGGGGAGAGGAGCTCTTTTAGAACACAACTTAAGTTTCGTTGTTGTGGCCAAGTGGGCTAAGGCGGGACTAACTTGCCTTTTCCGCAGGCCAGAAACCAATGGTGCCTCACAGGTGTGGGATCGAGCCAGGATCTGGGCGTTAAGTTTCTCCGAATATTATTTACTTTCGACTCGGGCAACGTCTCGGGGGTTTTCTCCCGGTACTCCGGTTTGCTCCCCCAGCAAAAAAAAATTGAAAAAGACACAACTAATGTTAGGTAGGCTGGGTTTGGGCGCGCCACAGACTGCGACCGCGCCTTCCCCGGGGAGACAGGCGCCCAAGAGTTCCCGATAAAAAGGGACAATAAAGAATTTTTAAAAAATCAAACTGAAATGTTCGAGATTAATTCGATGCTGACGTCAACACTTTCACATTTCTGGACAGTTGCTGGCAGTTCTATTATAACTGCATTTTAAAAAAAATCTTATTATTATTATTATTATTTTCTTTTTATTTTATTTTTTTGGGGGGGAGGGGTGGAGGGGAGAGCGGGCGTGGGGAGGGGGTTAGATGGAGTGGCTCTCTGTTGAAGTCTAAGTCATTACAAAGACCTAAAGTGAAACGAACAAATTCCTCACACATCAACACTGCTTCACCAACTCTCAGCTTAATTATTACAACAACTATTATCAGGTGAATAGTTTAAATAAAGCGCGTATTTTGGAGTGTGAAAATCCATATATATTACATGTTGTAGGCCTATATGCTAACGGTGGCTGTAACGAAACGAAACAAACTGAAGTGTGCGAAAAGTAACCAAATGGGAAAGATATCTCCGAGGTGCCAAATTCATCAATATTATTAAAAAATAAAATGTAGACTAAATGTCATTTAGTTCATACAAAACACAGTTGAAAACATTACCCTTGGTTCACATGCATACGTCTATTCTATACATTATTCATTAATCTATTCTTTTCTGTATACTGTCATGGAACACAGACAAGCTCCATGCACCGTGGAATTCAATATCCCTAAATATATATAGAAAGCAAGATACGGTCATGTTAAAAATTCAATATAGAATCAACGATGTCACAGACGCACATATGAATGGGAACAGTCGGCTGGGAGAAAAAAAAAGTTTTTTCCGTGACCCTTAACCAATGTGTTGTTTTTTTTCATCTCCTAAATTGAAATTTCATGTTCTGCTTTAGCACTTTGGCTTGCATTGTTTACGTGCACCTTGTTGACTACAGAATGATGCCCAACAACTGTTTGACAGTCGTATAGTTAGGAATACTAATCACAATTTATAAAGCTATTATCCATAAGATGAAATGCGTGAGGAACATTATAATAAGCCATTGTCATACGGCGTAACCGAGCCTGACAACACCTCCACCTTACTGTATAGGGAGCATGCTTCCTTGGGTCCCAGCTACGCTCCCTGAGCCATTTGTTAGCGTTGACTAGTAGAATCTACAACAACTTGAAATCTCGGTTTGTCTGTATGATGTCATCGGGACGCTGACGCACAAGCTGCTCTAACGTCATCGCTCCACACACCCCTTCTACCTTGTTGCCGTTTCTCTCCACCTGCACGTGTTTCAAAAAGACAGAAACGTTATGTCACAAAGGCATGAATGCTGTTCTGAGCCACAGGCGCTTGTACCTATATATTGTAAACACAGAAATGAGACGCGTCATAGACGCTCCAGTGTCCAGATACAAGTGCCTGTGTTCTGAGCTATGATTATTTCAAGCACCTTTTTTTTTCAACACGCATTGAGGAGCAAATGGATGTGGTGTTATATATCTAGAAGGCATCAACACAGAAGGCATTTGAATTACAATAATTCTAATTTAGAAAGCTCTGAGGCCTCAAAGTTAAACTAAAATTAAATTAAATTAAAATGTAAATCAACGCATGAATTTATACATAAATCGAAATCATCACCATCATTATAACCACTAATACCCTCCTCCTTCTTCCTCCTCCACTTCTTCTGCTTCTTCTTCTTCTTCTTCATAAGATTTCTTCTTCTTCATCCTCCTCTTCTTAAGATTTTTGTATTCGCTTCAAATGTTATACACAGAAGAATTTGCTTTGCACGTTTGGGAATAATATAACACACACACACACACACACACACACACACACACACACACACACACACACACACACACACACACACACGCACACACACACACAAATACACACACATACACGCAAAATCATAATCATAATCATCATCCTCATCCTCATCGTCATCATCCTCATCATCATCTTCTACTTCTTCAACCACTAACCTTGAGACCATCAGCGGGTTCGCCGGGCGTGGCGTACTCTATGCGGATGTTGTCTCGAGAAGACACGGAGGGGCACTCCTCAAAATAGTTGTAAGGCAGCAGGTAAAACGCCAGTTGTCCTCCCACGGTGGGGGTAACGGGCAGATCCTCCGTGTGGGGAATGTGATGAGTACCCATCGTTACCCAAAACACCAGATCCTAACAGATTAAAAACAAAAAAGAAAACAAAAGAGGTAACAATTGTTTTAGTACGTTGAAACTATAGATCCAGCTGTTGGGGAAACAAGTGAAAGTTTGTAAGAGATATCGGGACAAGAGAGGATCTGGGGGAGTTATTGCGGCAGGTGCCGAGTGGGAGTTGGGGGGGGGGGGTGGACAAAGGGGAGTATGAAGGCATGAGGCGGGGGGAGGAGGGGGAGGTGAGGGCGTTTTTCCTATCCTATCCTATCCCATAACCCGAAGGTCGTAGGGGCACCACAGATGATCGTTTAACCAGCATACTCCATCTTTCTCTGTCCTCAGCAGCCCTCATGGCTTCGCTCAGTGTCAAACCAGTCCATTCTCGAATGTTGTTCTCCCACCTCTTTTTCGGTCTCCCCCTTCTTCTACCTCCTTGCACTGTGCCTTGCAGAATGGTCTTTGCAAGGCCTGATGATCTGGTGACGTGGCCATACCTTCGGAGTTTCCGTTTCTTCACCACTGTGAGCAGGTCATCGTGTTGTCCAATGGCTTGTGTGATGGTCTGTCGGACTTCGTCGTTGGTGATGTGTTGGGTATAGGAAATGCCCAGAAGTCTTCTGTAGCACCTCATCTCCATGCTTTGTATTCTTCGTTGGAGATCTGCTGTGAGGGTCCATGCTTCGCAAGCATATAGGAAGATGGAGATGACCAGAGAGCGCAGCAGTCTTACTTTGGAATGTAGACTGATGGTTCTGTCTTTCCAAGGGCGTTTTTACATCTGGCAAAACTCAATCTCGATAATATACGGTTTCATACATCGAAATAATTGTTATTTAACGTCGTCCTCACGGTGTCTGCTATTAAAACACTACGTTTCTTCCGCTGGTCTATCAAAATCATTTGGAACCCAACTCTCAAATTGGCATTTCCACACTTAAGCCTACATTGATTTTATTTTTCTGGAGTATTTAGCCCAACTTCTTGTTCCGTCCTTTGTTTTACATTATTCCGACTTTTACCCGAACTGAACAAAGATTTTTTTTTTAATTTTAAGATCCTGCAGTAAACGTTTATTTTATTCTGCGCTACCAACCCATATCACCCTCACCACCATCATAATTGTAAAAAAAAAAAGAAAAATATACACATCATAATAATAATAATAATAATAATAATAATAATAATAATAATAATAATAATAATAATAATTATTATTATTATTATTATTATTATTATTATTATTATTATTATTATTATTATTATTAAGATAAGATAAGATAAGATCAGATAAGATAAGATAAGATAAGATAAAACAACTTTATTATCTTTTACAAGAAATTACATTGTCGTGTACAATTACAATCAACAAGGAATAAACATCACAATAATAATAACAACAATCATAATGACAATGAGGATAAAACTGCACAGTCACATATGAATATAATTACACTTATGTATGCTAACATTATTAAACGACAGCAAATGTTAAATGAAATTATTTTGGGCAAACAAACACACTCACACACACACGCACGCACACACATATGTCATTTATTAAGTAATGAGACAGCCTTTGGAATAAAACTGTTTTTCGTTCTGAGAGTTCTGACCCTTGGTGTTTGGTAGCGCCTTCCAGAAGGCAGGAGTTGGAAGTGGTGCGCAAGCACATGAGTGCTATCCAGCACAAAGCAACTGGCTTTCCGCACAACACGTCTTTCATACAACACCTGCAGACTCTCTTGTTTCACTCCCACAACCCTCCCACAGACTTTCACCACTCGATCTAGCACACTTTTGTTTTTTACACACAAACTTCCATACCAGCCGATAAAACAAAAGGTAAGAACGGGCTCAATAAAAGAAGAGTAAAAGGTCTGAAGGATGCGGCTACTGACTTGGAGATTTCGAAGTTTTTGAAGGCAGTAAATTCTAGACTGAAATTTTTTGTGGATGGCCTGGGTGTTTGCAGTGAAGTTCAGTTTCTCGTCAATGATGGTTCCCAGGTATTTGTATTGAGTGACTCTCTCGACTGTAACACCATCAATGACAAGGTCTGGAATGAGAGCGTTGTTTTTACGAAAGTCAATGACCAGTACCTTAGTTTTCTTGACATTTAAGTCCAGATAGTTTTGTTTGCACCAGGAGCTGAACCTATCAACTGCAGAGAAATACGCAGCATTTGAATTGGACAGGTCCTCAAGGACAGAATCGACAGAGTACTTTATGACCGGTGTGGCGTCAGTTCCTCTGCAGTCGTTGTTGTTAGTAGTAGTAGTAGTAGTAGTAGTAGTAGTAGTAGTAGTAGTAGTAGTAGTAGTAGTAGTAGTAGTAGTAGTAGTATTACAACAATAATAATACTGGTTGCTACATACCGCCTTTTCCCCAAATTACCAATCAGGCTCAAAGTGCGGCGATCTGTACCAAAATACACGTCCACGTGTTTCACACACACACACCAAGCACACTTCTTTCACTCAAACATGTGGTGTAAAGGCAAGAAGATCGCTATTAGAAGACGGAAAAGAAATCGAATTTTTTAGTGTTTTGGAAATTTCAGAAAATACTATGAAGTTGTTACCTATCCATTTGGAGTAGGCGATCCTTTTGGCGGATCCGCATTTGAATGGCATGGGGAAAGCACACGACTAACCTGATCAACAATAGATTCGTCGCTGATGAAGTCGGCAAAACGGGTGACGGGTTTCTTGCTGTCAAACATGGCGTAGGGCGAGCTGCATGATCGTTCGTCGTTCTTTTGAACCGTACAGGCCAGCTGCTGGCGGGCCCACGAGATAGTTCCCTCGTTGTTGCTGTCCAACTTCAGCAGCTGAGGTGACATGCCGGCTGTGAAGATCCTGGCAACGAGCAGGCATGGAAAGCGTCATTAGTACCAAGTTCATAACGAGCTGAGAACACAATGACATGGCAATCTGTATGTACTGCATAATTAATTCCACAAACTCAACCCACGCGGAGAGCAGAACAGGGCCAACAGATAGCCAGTTTTCTATTTATACCCAACTCCTCATGTCCAGGATGCCATCATTAGCTTTAATTCCATCTCCATTGGCGAGATAATTATTTTGTGTGTGGTTTTACACACACATTTTGTCTTTCTATTACCAGTCAGTCCCAGTCCAATCAACTTTAATCCAATGCAAAATATTCGAGTGTCCACTTGTATATAGTGAAGTGTCTATTTATAACTAGGCTACATACATATCACGAAGACGTGTTTGACCAGTGTTCATTTTAGACTTTATTACCCTTAAAACACTGCATGGCCGATCTATCGGCCCAAGCAAAAGTAGCGAAAATTACAAAAGGGCCGATCCATCGGCCTCATGAGAGACCGGCTCTGGTTAGCTGGCTAATAATAAATGCAGCCAATCAGATAATTTCTTTTACTTTTTCCTACTTCCGCCAGGTCAAATAGCGTCAGTTTTGAAGTTTTTGGATTGTTTACAGCGTTTTATTTGTCTTTTTCTCTTGTGTTTTGGAGTGCCAGCTGTGAGAAAATGTCGGAGAGTGAGAGTGAGAGTGACGCTGCTTTCAGTGAATCGGATTTTAGTGATGAAAGTGATGTTGTTTCTGAAGAAGAAGAAAGTGATGAGAGCAGTGAAGAGAATAGTGAAGAGGAGACCTGTGGAAGCAAGGAATCCATGGTTTAGAGTGCCTGAGAACGAACTTGATCGAGATGACCCATACCCCTTCTTCTTTTTTGCATGACATTGACTGTAAAGTGTTGTTGCTGCAAAGCATATTATTCTGTAAATAACTGGATAATACTACATGAGGTAAGTTATTATTCATATTATTTGTGTTCTGGGACTTCTGAGACTTCTTCTAATAAATAAATGTTACTTTTCATTGCTTTTATTTTGTTTATGATGATAAAAGTGCATGCTGCCACAGGGGCGGATCAGCAGGTTCACGCGGGAGGGTGCACTTTTTTTTTTTTTTTGGGGGGGGGGGAGGGGGGGTTGGGTTTAGAGAGAAGTTTTTGTATCTTACCTCAGATTCATAGCAAAGAACAGTTATTCTTTCAAAACAACAGTTTATGGGCAAAACGCCCTGACATACATGTGTTACACTTTCTTTTGTTGTTGAGTTGCTACCTAATTGTACTTAGATCAAGCTGTTGCTATAACTGCTGTAAATATACATTTTAGGAATAAACAGGATTAGAATAATATTAACAAGAATAAACGACAAATAAAATAAATTATAAATATCTTTATCTCTATCCCTATCATCATTATCAAACAAAATATGTACATACCACTTCAGTGTGAGGTAGAGGTCACAAAATGGTTCAGCACAATATAAAATGTCTTTTCACAAAATAGAAATACTCCTAAAAACTGGTAACTAACACTAATGCTGTGCAACAACGCTAGGCTGTTGCTTCTTTGACGTCTATCTAAATAAAGAGTGACACAATATAAAATGAACTCTTCTACATAGAGCTGGAATGAGAGGAGTGTAATTAAACGAAATAAGCAGAGGTATTCTCGCCCAATTTCCGGTCTTGTCATCATGCGCTAATCATTGACACTGTGCTTGTTTAGTCTACAGTCCCCGCTTCTATCAACAATGAGCCCAGCGCACAAGGAAATAAATGTTTTACATTGAAAATAAACCTCTTACATAAACGCAAAATGCAAACGGCATATGACGTTTTAGCGGATGTTACACGTCATAATTGGCCGGCGTTCTTTGAAGTTGAGCTGTTACATGTCTAACATGTGTAGGCCGATTGGTGAGTGTGAGTAAACGAAAGAAGAAAGGAGGGAGAGGGTGGGGGTAACAGGAGATTGAGGCGTGAAGAGGGCAGGGATTGATATGGGAAAGAAAATAGGAGAGAATGCATTATTATTATTAGTATTATTATTATTATTATTATTATTATTATTATTATTATTATTATTATTATTATTATTATTATTATTTATCATTCTTATATAGCGCTCAGGGCGCGAAATTAACTTTTTTCTTTGAGGGTAAACAGGACCCTTAACTTTTAAAAAGTGAGGGTCCTGTCTGAAATGTGAGGGTCCTAATACATAATAAACAATCGCCCATTGATTGGCCAAAACGCGTGACTCCGAGCCAATAAAAAAAGACGTACTTAATATTATTCAAGGGTAATAACTCGAGTGACAAATACCTCGCATCCATAGCAACATATCTAGCGATGGGTACTCGACATCGATTTTCGAAGATTTATTATTGCCTTCTACTTTTCACTCAAAAATAATTTTTGCATCGAAGATTTTTTTCAGTAAAAATGAATTGATTACTCAACTTTGTAACGTAGTTGACATTTTTTTTTTGGCGGGTAAATCGGGCACGCTAGAAATGAAAAGAGCGGGTCCGAATCAACATTTGAGGGTAATTCGCCCCGGACCCGCCTTAATTTCGCGCCCTGGCGCTTTTTCAGCATCTTTGAGGTAAATGACGATTATTATTATTATTATTATTATTATTATTATTATTATTATTATTATTATTGTATCACTTTGGTGGAAAGACTTTAAATAAATTATTATTCATGTATCACTTTGGTGGAAAGACTTTAAATACATTAAACAACTTCTTCTTCTTCTTCTTCTTCTTCTTCTTCTTCTTCTTCTTCTTCTTATTATTATTATTATTATTATTATTACTGTCCTTTATTATTATTATTATTATTATTATTATTATTATTATTATTATTATTATTATTATTATTGTCCTCTATTCTTCTTCTTCTTCTTTTTATTATTATTATTATTATTATTATTATTATTATTATTATTATTATCATTATGCTGCTGTTGCTGCTGCTGCTGCTGATGATGATGATTAGCATGATTATTAGCATGATGATTATTATGAATATTATGGATATTCTGAATATTCTTCTTCCTCTTCTTTTTCTCCTTCCTCTTCTTTCTTCTTCTTCTTTTCCTTCTTCTTCTTCTTTTTTTTTTTTTGGTCGTCCGTGGGGGGGTGCACGTGCACCCGGTGCACCCCCCCAGATCCACCCCTGTGCCATGTCGTCGCGCAAAAATAACAAAACTAGTGACTTTTTCTAAACCCACCACAAAGTGTATAAAACACTAAATGGGAATGTAACAATCTATGTAGTGCAAAGAAAACATATCCCCCTACTCAAAAATATGCATTTAGTGTGTATTTCAAAGACATTTTATCCAGAAAATCTTCCTGAAAATAGAAGAAAAAAATTCTGATTTTTTTTTTATCATGAACTCATTTTCTAATAATTATATTCAAAAACACATGGCAGTGTTTTGACTTATTTCAGTCTTGACTGTATTCTTTATTTTCTTACCTTTCAACTGATATACAGTTTTCTATGTGTATTCTGTCTCTAACACTGACATTTTTGCTTTCAAAGATGGTAACCCACTCGCGACTAATTAATTCCCTTAATTAGTGCAGTGTTTTTAGCTAGTAATTATAAAAACGACCAGTGTCAAAAGGGAGGAAACTAAGTCAGGAAAGGGGGACAACGTCAGTCCCAATCCAGTATGACTTCCACTTATTCAGCGCACAAAATTAATTATGCTAGGATCGCTGTAGTTGAGTTGGGAAGTGTATACACATAACAAAGGTTGTTAATCTTTAGTCAAGCTCCTTTTACCCAACATATTTCCCTGTTCATCAGTTCCTTTTGCAATACGAACTTGCGTAAGCGTTGCATCGCAGATTGTTCGTTTGATTCTCAGCTCACCGCACAATGTTAGTTGTGATTTCCATTGCGATTGCAAATTGCATGACCACTACAGGCGACACATAACTCACCATAAAAACAATGGGCTCTATGCACAAGTCGGCGCGCGAAAGCGGCATGGTCACGTGGCGCGGGAATAACAAAGCGGTCATGGCTTCTTTAAGCTCGCTCGCGTGTAGGCCTACTCCAATGCTGCTTAAAAATTTCAACTTTACCGACATTTTGGGATATTGTGATGTTTTGAACTTAGCACATTCGTGCAATAATGATTACAAACAAATTATTATCAGGGGACAGGCTTTTTTTAAAGAGCGATTTGTTACTGACATTCAGTTTAGAGTTCATCAATATTTCATATTTCAGTGGAAATCGATGAAAGGAAATGATCTTTTCTTTGCATAAAGGTTTTACGTCGGAGTTAGATCATCCAAACGCAGCACAGTACTTCACCATTTTCAAACTCGAGCCCGGTGTGTTATTCCCGCAGCACGTGACCTCCACGCCTTTGTTCATAGAGCCCAATGGCTCACCTATATGCCCTGGGGACGTCGTATTTGGTCCGTGCGTTATTGTTGTGCACGATATGGTACTTAGGCGTGCTGAAATTGAAGTTGAAGATCGCTTCATTCTCAGTCTTCTTCAGGGAGCGCTTGTATCGGATCTGGTTATACTTAGCTGTTGGGCTTATCTAAAACAATAGATTCACACACAAGTTTTACTTCGTTTAGCACTTGCGCTTGTAATGAAGCACACTTGCATAACTATGTCAAGTCAAAATTAAAAATATTGGTATTACCTACAATGGCGAATTCATACAGCACATTGTGTCTCAGCGAATAAGAAAAGAAGAACAGAAAAAAAACTTTAAGAACAAATTATACAGAATAATCATTATTACACACAATCTCTTCCAGTTCTTTCATACTACTAACGCACATACACCCACATAAAAATGTACAGTTAATTTCATGCATGTATATATATATATATATATATATATATATATATATATATATATATATATATATATATATATATATATATATATATATATATATATATATATATATATATATATATATATATATATATATATACAGGGTTCAGCCTGACACAAAAAAGCTATGGGCCATTGGGCCCCTCAGATCAAATTTCAATGGGCCATGATTTAAGCAGTAATTTACGTACATGTAAAAGATAACATGGAGATATTATTACAGAAATTAAAACAAAATAGATTATTGTGAGTGTGCATGTGTTGTGAAGCATGTTTACCAACAAAACACTAACCAGAACAGGGATCAGTTTACTGTGCTTTTGAAGAGAATATAGCTCGTAGCTTTTCAGCACGCCACCTCTCTACAGCAGCTGTGAAGTTGAAATTCTTCAGTTCACCACCTTAAAAGCACGTTTGTCGCCTCCAATACAGTGCACTGTTATTGTGGTGGCGCACTGGTACCAAAAATCGAAGCGCCATTCGGCCCCTGGCAAGAATTGTAGATGGGTCATTTTTAATTTTTATGCGTCAATGGCGCAGGACGCGCTAGTAAACTGATCCCTGTATATATATATATATATATATATATATATATATATATATATATATATATATATATATATATATATATATATATATATATATATATATATATATATATATATATATATATATATAGTTTTATTCATATTCCACGATGCACATGATAACATTCTACTACTACTAACAATCACATCTTAGACCAGTTGTTTTTATCATGGAAAGCATGTTACTCTGCATGTTCTAATATCTAGTCCCGTTGCCAATGGTAAAAACAAACAAACAAACAAACAAAAACAAAAAAAACAACAACCAGACTACTCCAAGTGTTTTAAACGAACATATAGGTTAATCTCCCTTTACCAATTTCTAAGGTTAGTTTTGTGTTTATTACAATCCCCTTTTTATGCCACTTTGCAAATCTAGCGTTGGAACAATTATATAGCCCATTGTTATATACTAAATATTACAGATCATAATTATATACTACGCAATGTCTAATTTTTATGCCATCAACAACTTCTCCATATATATCTACTCTGCTTTAAAGTACCTGGGGAAGAGGGTCATCTTGGGCGGTGATGTCGAGAGTCTCGTAACGGTTGGAAGTGCCCTCGATGTCGACGTCGACTTTGAAGTTGAACATGTGGTGGTGGATGTTGCCGTTTATATTTTCATCCAACCGGAAGCCGAAGGGACTCTCTTCTGGACTGTAAAATGTGGCCAGAATGTACCCCGTAGAAATTACTCTCGTCTGGATGGCTCCATTCTGCGATCACACACATAAAATAAAATAAAATAAATAAATTAATTAATTAATTTAATAATAATAATAATAATAATAATAATAATAATAATAATAATAATAATAATAATAATAATAATAATAATAATAAAGGAAAACTGGATAGAAGATCAATGCCAGCAAATAGAGAACAGTTTGAACAAGAACAACGGCAAGAAGGCCTCCCAGACTGTGAAGCGGCTGACAAGTGTTAAACAGCCCAAGTCTCCACAATCCAAAGCAAGTCTGGCATATGCTTTACAAAAGAACAAGAAGTCTTGGACAGATGGACAGAGTACTGCTTTACAACCACACACCAAACGGAGATCTATCAGCTCTAGCATGTCCCGAGAACAGAGAAGAAGAAGAAATCCTCCCAATTCTCCGAGAAGAAGTTGAGGCAGCAGTGCAATCTCTGAAGAAAGGGAAGTCAGCGGGAGTGGACAACATACCCGCGGAATTCCTTCAAGCAGGAGGAGAAGCGATAATTGACGCCGTCACAATAATCTGTAACAAGATCTGGCAGAGTAGGGAGTGGCCTACACCATTGACCCAGTCGCTTGTCATCACTCTTCCAAAAAAAAGGTAACCTTCAGGAGTGTGAAAATTACCGCACCATCAGCCTCATCAGCCATCCCAGCAAGGTCCTCCTGAAAATAATATTCAACAAGTTGAAACCCCAAGCTGAACAAATCATAGCTGAAGAACAAGCAGGATTCAGGGCAGGGCGAAGTACCACTGAACAGATTTTCAACCTGAGAATAATCTGCAAGAAATACTTACAGCACCAACAACATCTATATCATGATTGTGTTCGTAAACTTCAAGAAGGCGTTTGATCGAGTCTGGCATGCCGCTCTGTGGGCAACCATTAGAGTGTACAACATCAGCCCTAAAATTATTGAAGTCATCAAAAGCCTGTATCACAAGGCTGCCAGTGCAGTCCTCCATAACAGCGCCATCAGAAACTGGTTCAGAACAACAATCGGTGTGCGTCAAGGATGCCTACTCTCTCCAACACTCTTCAACATCTTCAAAAAGCGCATTATGTCACATGCCCTTGCAAAGCACCAAGGCACAGTCAGCATAGGGGGTAGAGCAATCTCCAACCTTCGTTTTGCGGATGACATTGATGGATTGGCTGGAGAGGAACAAGAACTTGAACAGCTGATACAGAGGCTTGACACCACCTACAGAGCTTATGGAATGGGAAATAGGTGCAGAGAAGACCAAAATGATGACCAACAACACCAATGGCATTAACACGGACATCACAGTCCAAGGTCAATCCCTAAACGCAGTGCATAGCTTCAAATATTTAGGAGCCATTGTATCAGACAATGGGTCCCGACAGGAAGTCCTCTCCAGGATCGCACAAACAACTGCTGCCCTGGCAAGGTTGAAGCCCATTTGGAAAGACAGGACCATCAGTCCGCATTCCAAGGTAAGACTGATGCGCTCCCTTGTCATCTGAATCTTCCTATACGCATGCAAAACATTGACCCTCACAGCAGATCTCCAACTAAGAATACAATGCATGGAGAAGAGGTGCTACAGAAGACTTCTGGGCATTTCCTCTAACCAGCAAATCACCAACGACGAAGTCCAACAGACCATCACACAAGCCATTGGATAACACGATGACCTGCTCACAGTGGTGAAGAAACGGAAACTCCGATGGTATGGCCACGTCACCAGATCCGCAGGCCTTGCAAAGACCATCCTGCTGGGCACAGTGCAAGGAGGTAGCAGAAGAGGGAGACCGAAAAAGAGGTGGGGGGAAAACATTCGAGAATGGACTGGTTTGACACTGATCGAAGCCATCAGGGTTGCTGAGGACAGAGAAAGTTGGAGTACGCTGGTTAAACGATCATCTGTGGTGCCTCATAGACCTCCGAGTTACAGGATAGAATAGGATAGGATAGGCGTTTCCTTGGCAATAACAATATAGTTTCCAAAAGTGACAACAGGAAGGAGCGGGAAGAAGCAAGTTAAAAAGCAACTATAGCAGTAGTATAGCATGCAAGTAGTAAGCTTACAGTAGTTCAGGACTGAGACTTGCAATGTCAGAAGTACCTGATGGAAAACGAAGTCGACAATGTAGTCGTAGTTGACCACCGTTAGGATGGAGCGCACGATGAGAACCGAGTCCTCCATGCCGCCATAGAAGGCGCCTTGGTCTCTGGCGTAGGACAAGTGTCGCCTCATGGGAACGCCATTGTTCTGCTCAAAGACACACACAGCGCGTTGAAGCGTCGTGGGCTCCGACATTCCCTCGCTCAAGAAAGACACGTTCAGAAATGTGGCGCCCTCCGGGCAGTCCGCTCCTGGAATCAGCGATTTGGAGTGCGTTCCTGAAAGACAAAAAACGAAATACTGTATACATTTTTTTTTTAAACGCAGAATTATAAATTCAGTTGGCAAAATTTTCGTTGCTGCTGCTGATGTTTCTACATGCTACATGTATATTTTGTGTCTGTTAAGAACAGCATAGCTAGGAACAAAGATAGGTACAGACAAAATTATTACAAAATTATACATTCGCTTTGCAGTACTTTCGTAGTTGCTGTCGTTTCCATATACCAAACATTGGTGTCACGAACTGCACGGCTGGCCAAAATCACTGTCCACTCGTCCACTAGGTATCGACATTCATTGGCTAAAGATGATTGAGGGTTTGGCTGGAGAAGTGACGTTGTTTGAAACATGTTTGGCGGTGGTAGCATTAATTACTTTGTCCCCCCCCCCCCACCCCTACTCCCCACCCCAACCACACACACACCCCAATTTTTTTTTAATGACCACCACAGTCCTCTCCACTTTCTAATCTAAAAACAGTCCAATTTTTCACTCCCCAGTCATTTGTGTGTGTGTGTGTGTATGTATAGGTGTGTGTGTGTGTGTGTGTGTGTGTGTGTGTGTGTGTGTGTTACAGCCCAAAACTTTTACCTAGAAGGGCTCCACTGTCGATAAAGTCCGTGACCTTCTGAACAGGATTGAAGCCAGCGTAGAAGACGGCGATCTCCGACAATCCCATCTCGTAGACGACCCGTTTCCCTTGGAATCGAACATCGTACACCTGCGGGCCCAGCAGGGCTGACAGACGCGTGTCCAGGTCCCATTGCATGTACTTGATGTGTCGGTGAGTGATGGTGTACCTCTTCCCGTCCGGCTCCACCTGAAGAAAGTTCATACTATGTAGAAAAAGAACTAATAACTCTATGAGCCCAATGAAAATGTCAGGTCAAAGTTAACAGTATCACACTTGCCTTATACTATGAAGGAAAGTCTTAATCCTGGAATACTTTCCTCCATTTTATATAGACCACTGACCACGGTTTCTTGAGAAGAAACGCAGAAGTGGGTTAGCAGTGTTCGGAAATGCTATCCTTTTCTACAAGTTTGTTGACACTTTATTGTCCCTTTTTATCGGAAAAATTCTGGTCCGCCTTCCCTGGAAAAGACGTAGTCGCAGCCAGTGGCATGATTAAGTCCAACCAAATATTAGGTGTGGTAATTTTTAAAAAAAAATTTGCTGGGAGAGCAAACCGGAGTACCCGGTTAAAACCCCCGAGACGTTGCCCGAGTCGACAGTAAATAATATTCGGAGAAACATAACGCCCAGAGGTAGAATCGAACCCACACCTGTCAGGCGCCATTGGTTTGTAGCCTGTGGACAAGGCAAGTTAGTCCCGTCTTACGCCACGCGGTCACAACGTTCGCTGTATTATGAATATAACTATTATATATAAGCCTAGAATTCTGAGAAAGAAAAAAATATCATTTAATGTGGAAAAAACAACTCCACGTTGACAGGCTGACAGACAAAAAAAAAGAGAAGAATATAAAATTATTATCATGCAATCTTCACAATTTAACAAAACTGTATCGCAACGTTAACCAAACCGGTCATAGCACCAAAACAAATGAAAGGCTCTGGGGTACAGAGAGAAGAGGAGGTTGTCACGGAAGCAACATTCTGTCATTATATTTCACAATGGTCAGAACTGAGATGACCAAGACACTCGTAGTTGGGTTGGTGGTGTTGAGAGGTTGTTACACCTCGTTATTTATCAATGGTCGATTCAGCCCCGATGCTTGAATCTTGATAAGTGTAACTCGAATTCGTTTATCCAAGCGGCCTGTTCACTCAGTGTTACACTCAGTTTGATGTTGGTGTTTTCTATCAGTATCTGATTCAGCCCCGATGCTTGAATTCCTGATAGTTGTGTAACTCAGATTCGTTTATTCACACAGCCCGTCCAAACAGCATACAAGTCACAAAGTCCACGTATGAAGTTTTCCACTTTTATTCAGCACACATCAACAACTGCATACAATTCTCAATTCAACTCAACAACTTTCACAGCAACTTTCCAAATCACTATCAACAACTTTTCTACTTCCGGGAACATTCACGACCTTCGATATCCATCCGGAAATTTCTATCAAGAGTAAACACGCATATCCAGAAGATTCTCAAATAATATCGACTAACGCAAATTATCAACGTTATACAAAGCCTCTCCTAACAACAATGCAAACTCAAATCAAAGGTAAATAAACACCATTATTGAATACTTTGCAAAACGAAACGATTAGATCTATCGTGCGCGCTTCCGACATACTTTCGTTCACGTTTCAACGTAACATAACCCCCCACTCAAGAAGAAATTTACCCAATTTCTTTCAACAACGTTGAAACGTAATGCACAAACAAAATCCTCAATTGAAACTAATTTAAGACTTTCTGAATACTGTAATTGCGCTCAGCTTATCTACACAGAGTCAATGGTTTTCATCTTCAAATCTGCCTGGATAATGTCAATGTTCACAGTTCATTCACACAGAGTCAAAGTTTCTCATCTGCAAGTCTTTCTGGATACTGTCAATGTTCACAGATCATTTACCCAGTCAACGTTTTTCATTTTCAAGTCTGTCATTACCAATATTCTTAGTTCGTCCACACAGTCAATGTTCTTTCGTTCGCAAGGAATCGACGCCCTCGTCAGTTGCGGTCGTCATCGGCCCAGGGTCAAAGACGATGATCACGTGGGCTTCCCTGGAATCATTGCGTCCTCCGTTGTCTTTTTCTTCCGTCGGATGTCCGACGCAGTCGACGTTGTCATTTCCCAGAATGCATTCGCTGGGTCTCACGGTCAGGTTGGCTTCTGCGGGACGTTGGAACAGCTCCCTCAAGGTCTGGGTGTAGACTTCATGTTCGACCAAAGTCGTAGAGCCTGGGACATCGCTGAAGCTATGGGGAAATTCGCCCATAAGGTCCTTGAGCTCCAACTTTTGACCTTCCGTCAAGCCTGGTCCTAGCTTAACGTCATCGATGCCTTCTTTGCTGTGGAAGTCTCCAAGTTCCAACAGTTCTTCGCTGTCAAAGCTGTCGTCGGTCACAGCTGCTGTTGCTGCATGTACAGTCTCTGGCGGCCTCTCCACGTACAGCTTAAGGAGGTTGGCGTGGTATATTTTGGAATGCTGGCCGACCTTCACCTTATAGTCGTTGATCCCCACCACGGTCTCCACTTCGTACGGGCCTCTCCACTGCATCAGCAACTTATTATGATCGGTAGGTAGCAGCACCAGCACTTTGTTGCCAGGTTTGAACTTCCTGTTCACAGCCCTACGGTCATAGTAGTGCTTTCCACAGTCCTGGGACTTCTTCAGGTTTTCTCTGGCTATCTCGAGAGTCTGCTCCAGCTTCTCCCGTAGCTCAAACACGTACTGGTAACTGTTCTTCACCTCTGGGGTGTCTACTTCTTTCGTCCACAGTTCTTTTAGGATGTGCATCGGCCCTCGGATGGTTCTTCCGTACAGCAGCTCGAACGGAGAGAAGCCGGTGGACTCCTGCGGTACTTCTCTGTAGGCGAAAAGTAGGGCGTTGATGTAGCGATGCCATTGTCTGGGCTGCTCGCTGCACAGTTTCTTCAAGGTGGACTTCAGCGTAGCATTGAACTTCTCGACGAGCCCGTTGCACATTGGATGGTAGGGTGTCGTAGTCAAATGCCGG
This sequence comes from Oncomelania hupensis, assembly GCA_036898135.1. Lineage (NCBI taxonomy): Eukaryota > Metazoa > Mollusca > Gastropoda > Littorinimorpha > Pomatiopsidae > Oncomelania > Oncomelania hupensis. The sequence goes on along the minus strand of CM072511.1, from coordinate 136,378,680 downwards.
ATGCTCAGCAGTCGGTTGACCTCCTTCATGCAGTCAGAGACGAACTGCGTCCCGAGGTCTGTCAGAATTTCTTCAGGCACTCCAAGCCTACTGAACATGTCCACCAGTGCCTCTGCTACAGTTTCAGTGTCAATCTTCTTCGGTGGCACTGCTTCTGGGTACCGAGTCGCATAGTCCACTAAAGTCAGTACCCATCGATGACCTTCTTCACTCGGAGGTCTTATTTCGCCGATTAAGTCTAAGGCCACCCTCTTGAAAGGTCGGTCGATCAGAGGCATCCTCTGCATAGGCACTTTCGGGACCCTTCCTCGAGGTATGGTCTTCTGGCAAATGTCACATGATCGGCAGAAACGGCTGACGTCCGCATGAAGTCCTGGCCAGTAGAATACCGCCTGGATTCTATCCGACGTCTTCTTGATACCCAGGTGACCTCCCATGATTGAGTCATGTGCTACTTCCATCACCTGGCGCCTTAGGGGTAACGGTACCAATACTTGACGTAGTGGTTTCCCTCCGTTGACCCTCGGGTGCTGGAAGATTCGATACAGGATCTTGGCCTTCACCTCAAAATAGACCGTGCCACTGCCCTTGGTCACGTGGTCTTGGCGGTTCCTGTACTTGTTTAAAGTGCTATCAGCTTCCTGGAGCTGGATCAGCTTATCTCTGTCCACGATGGCAGCTTTAGAGTTGTCGGCGACCTTCAGTGGCGTAGACGTCTTGTCTCTCTTGGCCTGGGCCCTGGTAGTAACGGCACCGACGATCTCTGGTCGGCAGGGCTGAGCCGGAGTAACCACATTGTCCCGTAGCAGCTCTGTAAGGTCTCCATCGGGAAACGGCAATGGATCCTCCTCCGCAACTTCGACGTGTTGAGTTGAGGCAGGACTCCACTCTGGATCGGGGTCGTCGGGTCGTCTCGCGCCGTCGATATTCCCGATCATCAAATCATACAGCGGCTTCTTCAGGCAAACCGCTTCGACTTCGCCTATGTAGAAAGGGGTGTTGACATGAATCTTCGCAACTGGCGCTCTCACACATTTGCTGTCGGCCATAAGTGTCCATTTTGAATCGCCAGTGAACTGTTCTTTAGCGATTAGGTCTTCTCTGACGATGACCCCACTACAGCCAGAGTCTCTTAAGACAGTCACTTCATGATTTCCGACGCGTCCCTTTGAAACAGGCATGTTCTGGACGGTCACAGCTGCGCTGGCGACGACGGGGATGGATTTCCCGTTGGCAAGGAGGAGTTGGCCATCAGTCATGCACTCTTGCACGTCCGCAGGGGTAGCTGTGCGCTTGGTCTCACTCGGAAGAATGACGCTCCCGCCGCACACTTGATGGTCAGATCTACTGTTTTGCCGTTGATTGGAGAACCGCCTCTGCCGGTTGCCCGCCGCTGCATTGTCCGTACTGCTCCGCTGTCCGCTATTTCTGCTTTGAGGGCAGCTGGCAGCTCTGTGGTCTGTAGCGTTGCAGATAAAACAGCCTCTTGAATGCCCTTCCCTTGGAGGTGGCGTGGAGTACGTCTGTTTCTGGTTCATCTGGCTCCCCTGGATCTGGTTCACATGGTTTCCAGTCTTCTGAAAATGTTTGGTCGCGCTGGGTTGCCCCAGCGTTTTTTCATGAGCGATGAGATATCTTTCAGCAGCTTCGGCAACGTCTTTTAGCGTCTCCAACTTTTGTATTTCCAAGTGGATCGCGAGGTCCTTAGGGCAGGCGTTGAGTAATTGCTCCCTCACGACCAGTTCATGCAGACTCTCGTAAGTCTTCCCTTTGCCTGATAATTCCACCCACTTGTGTAGATATGATGACAGGCGCTCCACAAATTGCTTTGGTGTCTCGTCTGACAAAGGCCGGCATTCACGAAAGCGTTGACGGTAGCCCTTTTCTGTAAAGTTGTAGCACTGCAATAGGGCCGCTTTCAAAACGTCGTAGTCTTTGGCGTCATTATTCGACAGTCTACTGTAGACATCGAGCGCCTTCCCCGTCAGTAGTGCGCTTAGTCGAATCGCCCAGTCTTGAGGTTGCCAGTTAGAGCTTTTGGCAAACCTTTCAAATCTCGCCAGATAACAGTCAATCTGGTCCTTCCCGTCGACGAAAGCTGGCAATCTTGGAGCCGTATGGTCGTTGGTGACTTGTGGCGCATGCTGATTGTTCTGGATACGCGCCAACTCTAGCTGGTATTGACGCTCAGCCTCTCTTTCCTCTCTTTCTTCACGACGTCGTTGCTCTTCTTTTTCTTGCCGCTGCTGTTCAATTTCTAGACGCTTCTGTTCTAGTTCTATTTCTTTTTCTAGACGCTTCTCTTCCAATTCTCTTTCTTCACGGCGACGCTGCTCTTCTAATTCTCGTTCTTGTATTCTCTCCTGGGATTTGACGTACTCCGTCAGCTGTTTGCCTTTTAGATTCAGTTGAATCCCTTTCTGCCAGAAGTCAGCCATCTTGATGCTTCTGGAAAGTTCTTTTCAAGAAAGTTCTTTTTCTAGAAAGTTCTTGACTGTAGAGTTCTTTTTCTGGAAAGTTCTTGACTGTGCTGTACCTTTCTAGACTGTTCTAGAACAGCACGCTTTCTGCAGTAGCGCTGATGCTTATCACTAGTCGCCTTCGCTGACGTAGGCCCCGCTGTCCTCGTCGTATGCGACGCTGCACCACGCTGGTGTTGATGTATACGCTCCTGTGCTGAAGTAGACGCGACGTCCGCTCGACGCTCGCTGTAACACTGGCGATGTAGCTCCGAGACTGTCCCTCGACGTAGTCTTACGGCAACCACGTAGTCCTGATCTGTTGTTCGCTCACGAAGCAACTTTTCAGCGACTACACGCCCTTGCAGTCAACCCGAACCTATCGGTGATGTAGTCCCAGTATGTTGGCCCCTCTCGACGCAACTTGTTGGCGGCTACCCTCGATGACTGCCTCTCGTAACGTTGACTCGCTTGTTGTAGCAGTTGAACCCTTGGCTATGGCGTGAATCGCGGCTTGACCCCCAAAATGTTACTCAGTTTGATGTTGGTGTTTTCTATCAGTATCTGATTCAGCCCCGATGCTTGAATTCCTGATAGTTGTGTAACTCAGATTCGTTTATTCACACAGCCCGTCCAAACAGCATACAAGTCACAAAGTCCACGTATGAAGTTTTCCACTTTTATTCAGCACACATCAACAACTGCATACAATTCTCAATTCAACTCAACAACTTTCACAGCAACTTTCCAAATCACTATCAACAACTTTTCTACTTCCGGGAACATTCACGACCTTCGATATCCATCCGGAAATTTCTATCAAGAGTAAACACGCATATCCAGAAGATTCTCAAATAATATCGACTAACGCAAATTATCAACGTTATACAAAGCCTCTCCTAACAACAATGCAAACTCAAATCAAAGGTAAATAAACACCATTATTGAATACTTTGCAAAACGAAACGATTAGATCTATCGTGCGCGCTTCCGACATACTTTCGTTCACGTTTCAACGTAACACTCAGCAACAAGGCAGGGGTCGTCGTATAAAGTTTAATTATTTTTGTTCAGCAAACATCAACAACTGCATACAAGATCGCTCTCTGAAAATCACTTCAAAGATCATCATCAAAAATCATCACAAATCCCTATCAATCTCTATCACCTACAATTAGACAGCGCGTTACTTACATAGCCTCTCTGCAATCGAGAAAAAGTTCGAACATTCCAGCATGACCCAAGAACACACAATCAAAATAAAACTCGTCACCGGAACTATGCACTGTCTTGCCTCATTATTATTTAGTATTCATTATTACCTTATTTAGGATAGAAGAATCGCTTAGCTATTACTAGATTTATCTAGATGCTTCGGTCGATAGTAAACAAGTAATTCCCGAAATACCTCAACAATGTCGACCGACGAAAATTATCAACATTATTCAAAGCTTCTTCTAGTAAGAACGTAAAATCAAATCAAAGGTAAATACACTCTTTTATTGCATGATTTGCAAAATAAAATGATCGGATCTATAAGTTGGAAGCCTTTTTGCATCTATAGCCGTGTTTACTGGATTGAGTTGGTATTTTACAATAATAAATAAATTTACCAAAAGAAATTGGTAAAGAAATTGAAACTTGTCAGTAAATAAACGAACGGTGTCAGTGAAGTGCTGACTGTTGATTGATTGATTTATTGTTGCTTTAGGTCCAGCGGACTCTTCCGAGCCAAATCAGGACCGGACAACCCCCGATCCGCATAAAAGATCTGTTGAAACAACCCCAGTGGGAAAATTGAATGCCCTCCACCGGCCAGTCACTTTACAATAAAGACATCCCACGCGAGGGACGGCTGAGGGTTGACCTCAACTACGCGAACCCCCGGTTACAAAAACAAAATAGAATACAAACATCATTATAAATCATCAACAAAACGCATACATATAAAATGCTTATAGTGCTAAATAGTACAATCATAGGAAGCCCTAGTGACCACCCGGCAGAAAGCGTCCAACACTCCCAAGCTGATCCAACAGACCTCATACACAAACAAGGAGTCTTGTCCAGGAAGAGTTTTCAAGAAAAAAGGTAGGTCATTGATCTAGCGAAGAAGAAGATAGTATAGCAGAGTGAAGGACAGAGCAGGAATAGGAAAGAGTAAATGAGGAAGACAGCGACAGTGGGAATTTAAAGCACTAAATTTCCATAAAGTGGGGATACTATTTATACTGAAAACCCCCGGCACTCCAACGGGGGTACTGTTGCCGCAGTGAATCTGTCTTGCCTATAAAGGAAAGACAGGTTTTTAACTGTGGCTTTCACTTTTCCCTTTATAGGTTTGAACAATCTACAGTGGCAAGATTGCTCATGACCCCAAGGGGTAGTGCTGACTGTTGTCAATAAAGCAAAAAAAACACAAACTTACAGTTGAAAAAGGAAAAAATATCTCACGAAAATCTTTTTATGATGCATTTTTAACGATGCCTAAAAAGCATTCACCTGCAACGGTGGTCTTTGAGGATTTTCTGGTACGGGGTCGCCTCGTAGAGCCTGGGTTGTCTTGAGCTTCTTGCTGTTTTGCACGTATTGGGTCCTGGTAATGTGGATGGCGCCGGCGCTGTATTTGTCAGCCAGGTCTTCCAAAGAGTCGTATATGGTCCCCGAGTACCAGATCTTCTCTACAGCCCATTTGCTGGGATCACTGCCGTCTAACGCCACCAAAACTCCAAAATCCAGCGGGTACAAGCTAAACAGATTTTATCATGTGCGTACAGGAGGTAGGTATACACAATTTAATGTACAATGTCATAACACAACTGCAGCAGTTTAGTTTGAAACCAGGGCTTAAAAGAGCTAAATGTTTAACACCTCTGTCTGTCTGTCTGTCTGTCTACTCCCTCTCTCTCTCTCTCTTTCTCTCTCTCTCTCTCTCCCCCTCCCCCCCCCCCCCCCCCCCCACTTCGTTTTTCTGATATTCTCTTTACGCGCAAAGAATGGATACCTGCGCATTAGAAGTGGACATCATCATCATCATCATTATCATCATCATCATCTCTCTCTCTCCTCTCTCTCTCCTCTCTCTCTCTCTCTCTCTCTCTCTCTCTCTCTCTCTCTCTCTCTCTCTCTCTCTCTCTCTCTCTCTCTCTCTCCTCTTTTCCCTCTCCTGGTCACCTGTAGTACTCAGCGGGGTAGTTGCCCCAAAACCAAATTTTGCGCTTCTCGAGGTCACCTATCAGCCCTGTCCCCACTGGCGTGGGGTAGAAGGTCAGGCAATGGTCACCGCAATCAGTGAATGTCCCTCCGTAGCTTTCGTCAAGTAGTGCGCCCAACTAAACAAAGCATTGCACGATCAGTCACTCGGGTTGTGAGCCAGAAAAAACAGTTAATTCATATGAAGACAACCTAAAATCGAAATCAAATCAAATCAATGAATGAATAAACCCATTAATCATCGACGTTGGCATCATCATCATCGTCGTCATCATCACCAACATCGTCATCGTTGTCGTCGTTGTCATTAGTCATCATCAGAGCGAGTAGTATCAGCGTAAAAATTGCCATTGCTGCATCGTCACAGTAGATCTACAACGAAGAATATAAAGCATGGAGATGAGGTGCTACAGAAGACTTGTGGGCATTTCCTATACCCAGCCTATCACCAACGACGAAGTCCGACAGACCATCACACAAGCCATTGGACAACACGATGACCTGCTCACAGTGGTGAAGAAACGGAAACTCCGATGGTATGGCCACGTCACCAGATCATCAGGCCTTGCAAAGACCATCCTGCAAGGCACAGTGCAAGGAGGTAGAAGAAGAGGGAGACCAAAAAAGAGGTGGGAGGACAACATTCCAGAATGAACTGGTTTGAAACTGAGCGAAGCCATGAGGGTTGCTGAGGACAGAGAAAGGTGGAGTAGACTACGCTGGTTAAACGATCATTTGTGGTGCCCCTACGATCTCTGAGTTACGGGATATGATAGGATAGGATAGCATCGTGTTAACACCATTATCCTTCCTAGAGCGTGTCATATCGGGATTTTTTCCTCATCAAGTATGATGCTGAAGCAGAGGAAGATGATGATGACGTTGATGATGATGATTATGATGATGATGATGATGATGACCACAGGGGTAAAGACTGTGATGACTGCGACGACAATGACGATGATACTGAATAACGACTACGTCGATGACGATGATACTGAATAATGACTACGTCGATGACGACAACAATTACAGGGTCAAAAGAACTTTTTTTACGCTTTGCTTTTGTATGCCCTTTATGTTCTCCTTGCTTTGTTTGCTTGTCTGGTAAATAATAATAAAACTCTGTTTAAACCAACAATTACAGAAATAATAACAATAACACCAACATAACAACAATAGCGGCGGCGCAGCATCGTCGTTGTCGTCCTCGTCGTCATCATCATCATTATCATCATCATCATCATCATCATCATCATCAACATAATCGTCATCATCCATCAACATCATCGTCGTCATCGTCGTTATCATCGTCAACAACAATAACTTCTGAATAACCCACCTTCTCGTCAACCGTGGTCATGATGTACTGGCCAACGGTTGCAAACTCAAGTGCACCGACCGGTCGAAGGGAAAACTGTATGGGATTCCGTCTTAGCTTGTTAACAATCAGGGTGGCGTAAGTCGGGTTATCCAGGGGCCCCACGACATATCTACAAAATAATATTTTCAAAAATGGTTAAGTTTAGACTCTAAAACAAAAACACCATTCTCATTTACATAACCACCACCACCACTACCAATATCATCACCATAATCATGATGATGATCATAATCATCATCATCATCATCATCATCATCATCATCATGATTATGATCATCATCATCATCATCATCATCATCATCATCATCATCATCGTAGTCTTTACCATCATCGTCGTCAATGTAATCATCATCAACATCATCATAATACTCCTAAATCAAATTCAAGGATCGTCGATCTGTAACCAACATACACGCTCGCCTGTCACAGACACTCTTACATACACAACAAACACACTTTCATCACTCAAACACTTTTAGTGGTTTAAAGGCTATACTAGTCGCTATTAGAAGACGAAATTGTAGCGGCGCCCCACCGCACCATACCCCCTCCCCTTACCCCTTCATTCCCACCCCTTTCCTCCCCTTCTCTCCCCACCCGCTCAACAGAGAGAGAGAGAGAGAGAGAGAGAGAGAGAGAGAGAGAGAGAGAGAGAGAGAGAGAGAATATACATATATACACACACATACAACACGAAACGCAACACATACACAAAGAAACACAAGATGAAAAAGGCACTCACTCTTCTACAAGAGGAGGCGTTTTATCTCCCCTGAAGATCATCACCATGGCCTCACGAGGAGGTTGGGCTTTGGCTTGGTCTAGGTAAGCTAAAGACAGATTCTTGTCCGGCAGCAGCAGGTCCACGATAAAGATGTTGGACGTGTTTACAGCTGCTGATTCAGGTGAAGTCAAGTTGATGTTAGTCTGACGCATGAGAAAGTCGTACAGACGAGCGTATTCGGCTATCGTGATGTCATGGAACGGAGAAGGAGAGGCTGGATCTCCGGATGTCACCAGTCCGCCCACCTTCTTCAACGTACAAGGAATTCCACCCTGCTGCTGCATCGCCAGCAGCTCCCCGTTCTTGGTCACTAGGACAACGACTAAAGCTACCAGCAAAGCCAAGCAAGCGATGCCCAAGAAGATTGTCGAACAACGCCAAAATCCGACCTTGCGTCGTGTCTTTTCTCCCGTATCATCCATGTCGTAGGTGGCGGTGTCGATTTCGGCGAATTCTGAACAGTTCAATGGATGATCCTCGGGTCGTGGTGGTTTAATCATAAACACAGGGGTGTCTGGAAGAAATTGAAGACAATGAAGACATATGTTTGTACATTATGGGGCCCCACATGGCAGTAAAACTGTCGTGCTCCAAACATGCTCGCCTAAAAATAAAAGAAAATAACCCGGGAGGGGAGTGGATGGAGTGGGGAAGGGGTATATATTAAAGTTGTGTTTTCTACCAGTGTTATAGGTCTATATGAACAAATAGAGCGAAGCAATGTACCTAAAATAGACGTTCAGTCTCTGTATGAGCTCAAATAATTGTTTCATTTCGTTCCGGTAAGCCTACTGATAGCGTATTTGGCCGAGCTGTGTTCATACATACTGAAACTGCACCAATAGCCTCTACATGTAACATTCGTGGGACCGAGAATGTAGCAATTTGAAGAATGGTTGCCTATATAAACTTGTAGCCCGTGAGAAAATAAAATTTTAGTCACTGTTTCATCTCATCACATTATGTCATTTCATTCTAGTGCTTAAGACGCACATTTGCTCGAGCAGAGTTCATAAAAGAAAAACAACTGCAACAAATGACCCTTAAACTTTCCAGTTTGTGAGGCACACTGAACATGACTAGCTAAACATAAGAATAATGCAGTTGACGTATGAGAATCGTAAAAAGAATATTACATTTGATTATTTGTACAGAGCAGTGTCTCCTCTGTTTTGATTCAAACAAATATTTTATTCGAAGAAACCTCACAATGCATTGCATAATTGAGCTTAATTAGCCCACACTGTTCAAACAACTTTCAATTCAATAATTATGTGACATGCAACACAAATTTACATATTATTGACTTTTTTTTAAAATATATATAGTGAATAAATAAATGAAACGTCTTCTGTTTTAAACCTCAAACAACATAAAATTATTTTAAAAAAACACACTATAGAAGGTAGTATACAGGTTACATAAGACCAGAATAATGACCAACAAAACCAATGGCATCAACACTGCCATCAATGTCCTAGGCCAATCTCTCAACACAGTGCACAGCTTCAAATATTTAGGAGCAATTGTATCAGACAAATGGTCCCGACACAAAGTGATCTTCAGGATAGCACAAACAACTGTTGCCCTGGCAAGGTTGAAGTCCATTTGGACAGACAGAACCATCAGTCTACACTCCAAGGTAAGGTTGCTGCGCTCCCTTGTCATCTCCATCTTCCTATGCTCTTGTGAAACATAAACCCTCACAGCAGACCTACAACGAAGGATACAAAGCATGGAGAAGACTGCTGAGCATTTCCTATACCCAGCACATTACCAACGACGAAGTCCGACAGACCATCACACAAGCCATTGTACAATACGATGACCTGCTCACAGTGGTGCAGAAACAGGAACTCCGATCGTATGGCCACACCCCCAGATAATCAGGCCTTGCAAAGACCATCCTGCAAGACACGGTGCGGGGAGGCAGAAGAAGAGGGAGACAGAAAACGAGATTGGAAGACAACATTCGAAAATAGACTGGCTTGACACTGGGTGAAGCCATGAGAACTGCTGAGGAAATAGAAAGATGGAGTACGCTGGTTAAACGATCATCTGTGGTGCCCCAACTACTTTCAAGTTACGGGATAGGATAGGCTACAGGATACAGAGGACAGCAAGTCACTACATTACTAGAATAAAACAACGTTAACTGTCCTTTATCATCAATGTCGTTTGCACTGTTTTGTAATAAGGAAGAGAGCATGTATTAACAAGCAATATAATTATATTCTGTATTAATGGGATTAAAGACCAACAAGATGGCAAGCCAATTCAAATGTATTTCCAGACACAACTCAAAACAGCTCTTTCAAAATGATAATGTTCGTGGTGATTTAACTCGGTTTTAGCAACATTAATGCAAATACTTAAAGCAATAACAATGTAATGTAATGCAAGGAATGATGGATCACATCTGAAAGCAGAACTAATATTAAAATCGGTTCAGCCAATTTTGAGATAAAAGCGGGAAACGCTTTTATAATATAATTGACCTCCGCGACCTTGATCTTTTAGAAAGAACTTTGGAACTTTGTCCTTTTATTACAGACAAGGGAGAAGGGTAGGGTTAGGGGGAGGGGGAGGGGGTAAGGTTGGGGTACACAGTATACTAAAGACAGCAACAGAACGGCATGAAATACCATAAGGAGCATGCATGCAGTACATGACAGCAATAAAACTGCATAATACTAAATGATACACAAGCAAATAACAACGGCTCGACATGGAAAAAAACACACAACAAAACAGGTTCAACTATTCGTGACACCAGTCCACACAGTAATAGAGAAAAAAAAAACACGCACACACACAAAATAGGCATCTCAAACAAGTAGAAAAGCCAAAATGAAAAAGAACCAACCAACCAAACAAACACATTGCGATATTTTGTTTAAAAAGTGTAATCGTGGAAAACGAAGAAATTGGATAAGTAAGCTTACTCTCCAGCGAACACACACACACACACACACACACACACACACACACACACACACACACACATTTGGCCACCAAGCAACGTTGATGGTATTTAAAAACAGGAAGAAATAGGCAAAGCGGCATCATTAAAAACCTCCCAAATTCATTAGCCTCCTTTTCGATTTTGACTGAATTAACTGATTTCATTTGTAAACATTTATGGTGATTCCAAGAATATTGAGCGAAGGTCAAGGACAAAATGGAAAAAAAAAAGACTGAGCGGAGATTAAAGTGTCTGCATATTTACAGGAAAAAAGCAACATTTTGTCCTTTCATACTTGAGAAAAGACAAAAGAATATGTTTCGAACAACAACAATGCAATCTGGTGCGAAAGACTGATCCACCGACCTACTGAACCGACAAACGGTATAGCATCCCATAAGTACTCCCCCCCCCCCCCCTAAAACGTACTCCCCGGGGAGTAAATTCAGACTGACTCCTGCCCTTCCCCCTTCCCCAGAAGTAACCCCCTTGTGAAAAGGTGCATTTGTGTTGATTTTGTTGTTTTAAAAAGCTTTACAAACATGCAAGACATATCAGTTTTGTAAAGAAATTAAGAGGTGAGTACTTTTGGGGCATCCCAGAATTGCTCCCCTTTCCCTCTCACCCCTCGTCCAGAAATACTCCCGGGAGTACTTCTGGGTTGACCTAGATTTTCTCCTTGGAGTACTTCTAGCTCATCCCAGAAGTACTCCCCACCCCCAAGCCTTGGTTGTTGGATTATTTCTGGTTCAGCCTGGCTGTCCCGGAACTACTCGGGAATACTCATGGGACATTGGGGGGTACTTTGGGGATATCCCGTAAGTACTCGCAACCCATTTTTTTGCATTTTTCTCTAATGGTTGTAAGATATATCAAAGTAGGGAGTGGGGGGGGGGGGGAAGGTGGAGAGGAGAAAAGTACACAAAGAAAAACTATTTATACAAAAAGCCAACTAAAATGTGTATTTAAAGTAAGAACTGACAAAACAAATTACATGACGATGAGAGAAAAACTGGTTTGCAATTAGGGGGAGTGGCTACGACGCGCATCGAAGTGGCTTCACTCGCCTAGTAGAGAAAATGGCCTCACGCCCTCTCCAGTTATATTCAAACTCCTTGGGTATAACCAAGGATTTTACATTTATAACATGTGTCACTCGCGGCTAAAGCAACAAATTCAGCAAGAGTAAAGTCCCTTTTCATCGTCATGAAAAAATGGCGATACCGAAGAAACGGAATCAAGATTTAAGATTCAAGATTTAATCCCAGTACTCGCCCCTTTTGGGATTGTGGAGGATACAAAAACGCGCTGGAGGCTATGCTTGCAGTGCGATTGCATGTCGTAACGTCCGCTACAAAACAACAATGCTAGAAACTGTCCCTCTTTCCATTTCTGAGAGATGAGGACAGATAAGAATGCACACTTTCTGTTTATTCTGCATGTAAAAGAACACGACAACAACATGTGAAAGTGCCTTTGTAATTTGGCAGACTCTTTATAACTCTATGATGAGTACAAAGTTCATTGCATTCTGAAATCTTATACACACAACTTTAGTAACTTTATCAAACAAACATTAATTTCAAAGAAGAAACAAGCATCCCGAATGGCAATCTGTCGTCTGCTGCGTTGAAATCTCAAATGTGGCAAGGCCAAGTGCATCGTGACCTCACAAATAAACTAAAGCGCTGATAAAGCTATAGTTACTAGATCAGTAGATTAGATCTAGATGCGTTGTGCGTACTTCAGGTTTTGTAATTGTCAGGAACAATTCTGCATGTCCTAATAAAATCAAAAGGATCTTTAATTATACAGCCGTATATTTACAATTATAAATTTCCATCCGTTTTACCCTCTCTCTCTCCACCTCTCTCTTTCCTTTGCACCACTCCCTAATGTTTTACCCTCTCTCTCTCTCTCTCTCTCTCTCTCTCTCTCTCTCTCTCTCTCTCTCTCTTTCTCTCTCTCTCTCTCACACACACACACACACACACACCTTCAACTTCAACTTTTTATTGGCTCCAAGTACATTAATTTGACAACATCCTAAAGAATTTGCTTCGCGCATAGAAAGAAAGGAAAAAAGAACACATAAAAACCCCACTGCTACCTAATGTCTTTAGCTCTCTCCGACCCCTACCCTCCCCCCCTCTCTCTCTCTCTCTCTCTCTCTCTCTCTCTCTCTCTCTCCTTGTGCAAAAGATCATCCCTGCTCTCACCAAATACACAAAGCATAACAACACCCGCCCCTTAAATAAACACCCAACAAAACATAACAAAACCACCAAAAAGCATCCTGATCCATGGCAGACGAGACAAAAGTGTATTCATTTCAATGGAAGTTGGAAATATATCCCAATAATACCACTCTTAATATGCATCAATACAAATTAAGGCTAGATGGAATAATACATCTTTCAACTACTCCCTATGATTTTCCTTGCAATGCACGAATCCAGACTTTCCAAGGCAGGTTCATACAAGTAAAATAAACAGATTACAAGCCACAAAAATACCCAACTTTATTTTTTAGCCTGTAGCAACCTATTGTCAAATAAAAACACAATATACATTTAATTTTTTTCCCAGTTTATTATCCCTTTCTATAAGGAAACTCTGGTCCGCCTCCCCTGGGGAAGGCGTAGTCGCAGCCTGTGGCGCGCCCAAACCCAACCTACCTAACATTATTTGTGATTTTTTGAAATTTTGCTGGGGGAGCAAACCGGAGTACCCGGAGAAAATGACGTCTTTATGGTGTTTAAATGCTGCCCGAAAGACGTGATACTGATGCAGCTATGTATATTACCAACCCTGTTTTCATGACAACACCAAAGGGACGCAAACGAGTATCTGTACATCACTTTATATATATATATATATATATATATATATATATATATATATATATATATATATATATATATATATATATATATATATATATATATATATATATATATATATATATATATATATATTACAACCCCCTGAGTGACAAATCTTCTAATGTAAAATCCTCGGTATAACACAGCGAGTTCTTTTTATTAATTGGTTTCTCTGATAAAGTAAAACAAACAAACAAACCAAACAAACAAACAAAAATAAAATAAATAAATACAGAAAAATAAAAACTTGTGTGTTTACGGTACAATACAAGATTATTGCTTTAGGTCCAGCGGACTCTTCCGAGCCAAATCAGGACCAGGGTCTTGTGTGTTTACGGTAGCATCCCCCCCCCTTCCCCCCAAATAGTGTGAATAAGTTAAGGTGATTAGGTTGGACAACCTGTGTTGGTTGTTTTGTGTATCTGCAGTTTTGTATTATCCATGTGTGGAAGTGTGACCAGTGTTAGAAAAGTTTGAAAACGAAATGAAGAAAGATACATTTTAACCAATGTTATCAAGTCAGTAGCATAAAACAGCGAAATAAAAAGGAGATTTTTTTTAATACAATGCTATCCAGCCAGTGGCATCAAACAACGAAGAAAGCGACTTTTTATACAATGCTATCCAGTCAATGGCATCAAACAACGAAGAAAGAGACTATATATAATGCTATCCAGTCAGTGGCATCAAACAACGAAGAAAGAGACTTTATATAATGCTATCCAGCCAGTGGCATCAAACAACGAAGAAAGCGACGTTTTATACAATGCCATCCAGTCAATGGCATCAAACAACGAAGAAAGAGACTTTTCATATAATGCTATCCAGTCAGTGGCATCAAACAAACACAAGCTAAAAGAACCTACCAATGTTAATTTCATTTTTTAAATATATAAACATAACCAAAATAATAACAACCCGAGGAAAAGGTTGAAAGGTCAACGGGAAAAAAGTAGTGTCTGTTGAGTTACCGTTAGCGAAAAATATGGACACTTTACTGGCGAAGGGTGGGCGGTGGTGGTTGGGGAGGGAGGCAGTGTGGTGAAGAGTGTGGTGTTGAGTGCAAGAGGTAGTATGATTATGATGTTGATGATAATCGGGTAAAAGGGCGGTAATTTTGAGATAATTGAAATAAATAAAAATTAGTACTGAAAAAGGGTGTTTTAATTCCTCATAAAGTGCGCCCACCAAAAAATGTCGTAGACGACTCAGTTTTCCTGAAACACGGAACCATACATAAATTGACTTTTTTCAATAGAGGTGGGGGAGGGGAAGAATCCGTCCGTGAAAGGGAAGGGGGAGGGTAGTTCCAGGATATATCCTAAAAGTACTCCACGGTATAGTACTTTTGAAAGAGGGGAGTACTTCTGGAACGCTACACCGAACTGCTACTGAATGATTGGCCTTGAGTTGAAATGCCTGTAAACCAAAGTTCTAACACATTTGGTTTAGCGGTTTTTTAGATGCGTACACTAACACACTAACATGCGCATTGACAGAAATACCGTATGAACTCGACAACTAACCTATAACACAAACAACTGACCATATACATGTAATTCACAGTTCGTGAACAACGACTTGCAGGTCAGAAAGAAACACCTTTATTTTCACTTTCGGTAATCTGACTGTGACGGTGACATATTGCGAGTCACACAATCTTACTTACAACAATGTGTAACTGCTAAAGGTCAATCTGACACTAAACACCGAACACGTAATTTGTGCCCAAGGTGTAAATGCTCCAACAAACGCACTAATACTTCACGCCGTTGTACTTCCCTTCTCCCACCCATCCCTCCTTCACTCGTTATTGCCTTTGTGTGAGTCCCAATCAATCAATCAATCAATCAATCAATCAATCAATCAATCAATCAATCAATCAATCAATCAATCAGGAAATCTTTATTCCAAAAATATAAAACCCTATTTATATATGGAGTTAATAATAATATAATAATAATTTTAAAATAATAATAATAATAACAACAACAACATTAATAATAATAATAATAATTATTATTATTATTATTATTATTATTATTATTATTATTATTATTATTATTATTATTATTTTAATTTAAATAGTAATACAGAACATACAATTAAAAGAAACGTTCAAGCATTCATAAAAACTCACGTAACTTACCTCAACGCTGGCATCACAACGATCATACCAACTCACGCGGACTACAAAATACACAATTTTTACTTACGTACAAACTTCATTCTACAAAGTCCATTCAGTCTAGCAAAACAGTCTCACAAAACCACAATAGAACAATTTTCCGCTCATGCTTACAGTATGACATAAGCTACGTTGGGAGTTTTAAAGCCAATGGCCAGCATAAATTGAGCTTGTGAACTTGTTAAATCAACTACTACTACAACTACACCACTACCTGCTGGCGTGACGTTGGCTACCTAATCAAAATGGTTCCACCACGAGTACTTTCTAGTTTTTCAATTAAGATTCTGAGTGTTTCATTGTAAATTATATGGCTGTAAGTTTCTGAAAAATTCAATGGAACAGTTATTATTACTTTTTTATACCAATGGGAGGTGTCCAAAAAGTGGCTACCTAAAACTATTTACGTGTTCTATTTAATGAAATTTATTTATTTTGATGTAAAAACTTAGGTGGTGTTTGTTTGGTTAAAAAATATCAAGAAATATATTTTGTATAAAATTTAGAATTGAAACACCACGTGTTTTTGGTGGTTTAAAAAAAACAGAGTCAAGCGTATTACTTCCTCACACTGCCCATATATGTCCAGATTTCAACACCAAGTTGCGTGAACTCGTTTTAACGATTGAAATGAAAAATAAATATCTAAACGTTAACCAAATGTAACCAAACTTGGCAGAAACATTGCCTGGAATGTTACTAAAGTGGTGAAGGAAAAACTTTGAAAATCCAATCAGTAATTTTAGTTTAATAGTGATTTTCTGGAACATTGTAAAAACCCGTGGCATAAGCCGAAAATGGCTACCTAAGAAAGTCAGTGACAGCGTTCTTAATTCAATTAAGTAGAATGCCATGTGCATATGAGCTAGTTACATTCGGCTTGACCATCATTAAACACTTAACTTTGTTCATCGTGGCGGGAGAAATGTGGATTTGGGGTTTTTATATCCGATTTAGGTCACCATGTCCAGTTTGGAAAAGCACCACCGCGCTTATTTTGGTCAACACTTTTACAAAAAGTTAAAACTTTGACACCATGTACTCAAAAAAACTTAAATTCGATACTATTTTTAATTATTGTAATGATCAATGGGCTTGGTGGCGAAGTATTATAATAAATGTATCAACCGTATTTTAGCTTAGGTAGCCAAGACAATCGGTGGCAGTCAAAATCAATCAATCGCAAAGCTGTGTGAAAACTTTCAGCAAATATACAAACATTGTAGGTAGGTATTTCAACGGTGCGTTGTTTGCAACCAAAAGTGTGTAAATAAGTCAAGCAGAACGGGTGTTATACTGCTTGGAATGTCCCCACCCCGAATAACTGTTCTCCGGACAAAGAGAGAAAGAGAGAGAATAGACTGGACCTATCCCGATTGACGTCATAACTTTGTGCGTATTTATTCGCATTTTTCTCACCATGACGAACGATTGTTGTGTCAAGCATTGTTCGAAGCGAAGTACTAGAGATCTTGGGATCTCTTACCATAGAATTCCGACGATTATATTCAATAGAGGCACCAACATACGCGAGCTGACAGCTAGGAGGAGAAGGCTTTGGATCGCCCAAATGGGTATGATAGTATATCAAATGTATTAATATTGTATGTCTATGTTTTTGATATTATCTCTTTTCTTGCACTGCAAAACAAATATCCATGCCATGTGTTTGGACAATAAAGAATCTTGAAGTGATGTGAAGTTGTTTGAAAGTATTGTTTTACGTGGTGTGTTCTCACATAAATGTCTGTTTATGCATTTCAGTATGTTATGGAACCCTATGAATGAAGGTCTTACTAAACCACCGTATTAAGTTACATTACAACATATTAAGCAACAGTTCAACATGTTTTACTAAGTTACGTTTCACATCCAGGTAGCATTTTAACAAAGTCACAGTTCCACAAAAAAAAGTTACTTTCCGAATTTTGAGTTCGAGGTAACATTTCACAGTTATAAGTTACAGTTCTATCGTTATCATTCCATGTTGAACTGTTACTTATAAGGCTTATAAGTTCCCGTGTGTGTGCACCAAAAAAAAAGGTTACCCCTTGAAAACTATTGGGTTTTTTTGCTCATAAAAATCAACGCACAGTCGGCATCACCTTATCTAAGATCGAATGCACACATTTTATTTTAAAAATCAAATTAACTGCTGCTTCCATTGGTATTTGTTGTTGAAGGTTATGAAGTGCATAGATAAAGGATTATACGTTTAAAGGGACATATAACACCAACATTGCTATCACATCAACAGAAGAGTTGTTCAGGTCACACCGTTAATGCTGTCGAACGTGCCAACACTTCAACAGTCGAAGTAAACAATACCAAGGGCTACAAAGGTATTATGACCATTTACATTCGCTTATTTTTCTTTAAAACAAGCTTTTACCTTGAAATTTGCACACTGCAAATCATCCATGAGTTATATATGTATTGTAATATTTGTCGGCTCTCCCAGAATACAACTGAATTGTACTATAAAACTATGAACTAATGGCGACCTGAGCTGCATCGCGTCACCGCCCGCCTGGATCCCCGCTTGCATGTCTACACCATACAGCCAGTAGCAGGTGGGCCAGAGCGGGTGGTGAACAGAAGAGACCTCCAACCTGTGGGTCGGCATTTCGATCTGCTCCTCCAACCTCCGGACCCACTCGAGGCCATGCCTTCTAGCGGGAGCGACAGCGAAGGACAGCCTGAGAACTGGATGGGAACCTTCCCTGACCCTACTTAGTACTATAGTCACCACCAACTACAACGGGCCAGCCTCTGCATGGGAACCAGCGCCTTTGGTGCTGGAACCCCCAGCGCAGATGGCCGCCCCAGCAAGAACTCCAACGATTGATCTTCGGCGTTCGGCACGACTGGCACAACAGACAACCAAGTAAAGGTAGGCCACATTTGTCTTAAATGTGTAGGCCAATATACAGTTTTATAGTTTGCGCCTAGACATTTAGATATATATTTAGGATTAGGAATGAAGATTTCACCGTGCCAGTACCAAGGACAGTAGAAGAGATAGGTTGTGCCAATATATCTGAGTAAGAGACATATAGAAGAAGCAAACGTTTTCACAAAACTTTGTGCCAAGATAGAAGACAGCTGTGTTTTGGATGTGTGTAGTAACAGATTAGTGATTGTTGTGTAATTTAATAATGAAGTTTTCGTTGTGCCACGTCGTTGTGATGATATCAAGAACAGTAAGAAAGTTAGAATGTGACGAGATATATATGACTGAAGAAACTGTTGTGCCAAGACTGAAAAGAACATTTTAGTTTAGATGAGTTATATTGATGTGTGTTATTAACGTTTTTAATAAAATTATTGTTGCTTAGTTTAAATTTTATTTTATCAGTATAATTTTGTGTGTGGTGATGTAATAAAGGAGCTCGAGTTGTTTAGTTTATCTCCGTGATGTGACGATAGGAGTGACACAAGGTCGTGTGCGCTATAGTACGAAGTGATCTTGCGTTGAAACACGTTTGGTAGCAAACAAAGGCCGTTTGTATAAATAAGTTGCATTAGGATTTAGTTTTTCATGCTTTAGACGTGAACGTCTATGTAAAATCTGTAATATATATGTCTTGTTTTAATGCATTATAAATATTTGTTTTGCTATGATATTAAATGTGTTTGATGTTAATGATTAATCTAATTATGTCAATGTTCATGCCTTGTTTTAAAATTAATTGATAATGTTTTGATGTGTTTCGTGTTTTTTTACATGCTCATGCTTTCTGTAATTATGAATTTTGCTTTACATGCCATTTTCTTTTAATCTTATTGTTTCAACTCCCATCATCTAAATCTATCCATTTAGTCGATGTTTATTAGGATATTGCTGCACTGGTAGATCTATTTGATAGGTTTATTATGTGAGTGGAAGTTTTAAACGAAAGGTTTAATGTAGCCTATCAGGTATATGACTGATTTTGTATGTCAGATGTGTTGAATAGTGTGTTTAAATGACATGTGATATTGTTTGGCTATGTTGTACCATGGACTTTGTTGTATGATGTTAGTTCACTGTTAAATACATAGCTAACTATCTAGCAAAGGCAATGCCGGGTCCGCGATAGAACTTGTCGTTTTGGTCGGATTCTCGCAATCGGAAAAGGTTTGGAAAACGTTTAAGTCTTGTTGTGACAAACTAGGAATTGCTTTATACTTACATGTAGGCTAAATGTAAAATTGAAGTAGTTATAATGATAATCATCGGGGTCTTATATGTATAGAACTATATATTCCGTTAATATCTACTAATGCGTGCAGGTGCTGTGAGTGTGTAATTGTAGAAATGTATGAGTTCCTCCTGTGTGTGGTCTTTGTGCTGATCACTAAAGCTGGATGGACAGTACAGTACTGTGGTCGCCTCTACTGACTGTCAACAAGGAGGTAACTACTGTTATATAACTTTCAAGTGACCATAACACATAGAGGGCTCAATGTGACCTCCAAACTTCACATTGCCTAGCTGTATTAGACAATGCCCTCTTTAAGAGAAAATGCCCTACTAGCTCAGGAAAATAGTCTAGGACACAAAAGAAAGTGCGTGTCGAGTGTCATGCGTTAAAGGTGTGGGTCCTATCATGGCAATGCATGTAACTTTCACAGACTCTATTACATTAAGTGCTGCACCAAGACTTTAAATATTCCTCTATTATGTTACTGTTGCATTATAAATTAAGCTCAGACTGTCTTTAACGTTGTGGATTAGTGGTCCTATCTAAACTGATAAGACTGTGAACGGGCCTTACTTACAACGCAGCTGAGACTAGACGAGGCCTTCTAATGAGAGATAGAGGGAGGTCTATAGTGTAGTCTTAGCCACGCTGTCTGCAGGCCTTATAAACATGGGTGTTTGAAATAAGATAGTGGAAAACAAGTTTTTTTTTTCTTATTTATTTAATCGTTCTTTTAAAGCGCCTTTCCAATTCAAGAGCTGCTCAAGGCGCTGACCGATACAGGATCTCTCTCAAGCCGCCCGAGGGTCCCACTTGCAACCTTTGGGCAAGACGACTGAGTACAATCCTGGGCGATCGGAGATGGGTGATATGGACCTAGTGCGTGCTGGATGTATTTTGTAAAGCTGGCACTCACCCGTCTACGACATGAGAACCAGAATCTTTAAAGGCCGAGCGATGGAATGCGTGCGTGCAGACTTGACCTCGGTTTATACTCTCATCCGAAGGAATAGGGGCGTAGTGTCTTAGGGTATCAGTTTTTTGTTTTTAATACGGGCTTTGAACCACTGTCTGTAAAGGCTGCAATGTAAAAGCCTGACATTCGATGTACACTGCGTATACCACTGAGCCAACTGCGCTCCCAGTTAGTTTTTAGTGCAAAACTTGATGCACATATCAGAGCGACTCTTATCTCCTAATCCGGTGGTGTTGCAACACGAAGTATCCTTGGTTAAGACGGTAGTCTTGTTACTCCGTGAATAAGCAACAATGAAACTAGGCAACTTGCAGGTAGTTGTATACTACGGTCACAAACACCGAACGTACGGAATACAAGTTAGTCGTTATAATTATAGATCAACGGGCTACGACCGATAGGCTGTTATCATTATACTATATAATATAAAAGAAAAGACCATGACTTTGCAGTACATTATTATATATTATTGCAAATTCGTGATCTTCGCTTTTACGTAACCAATACACTCTACACAGTAACTATTATTTACTCCGCACACAGGCATTCAAATATAATAGCTTATTGCATATGTGGAATTTTCAGTAAAACATATTGCATATAAAATTTTTTTACTATAAACACCTTTGTTTATATACTTATAAATACCTTTATTTTCAGACTTTCAAGCAGTTATCTTGATAGATTATTTATTGGAACAACCAAGGACTGATTATCATGTGTGAATATCAAACTCTAAATGTTTGTTGGGTTTTTTTGTTAGTAATAATAATAATAGTAATAATAATAATAATAATAATAATAATAATAATAATAATAATAATAATAATAATAATAATAATAATAATAATAATAAATAATAATAATAAATAATAATAATAATAATAATAATAATAATAATTATTATTATTATTATTATTATTATTATTATTGTTATTATTATTATTATTATTATTATTATTATTATTATTATTATTATTATTATTATTACTGAACATTTATTCGTGCACATCCAAAGGCTCCAGGCCCGTTACAAGAAAAACAAATATTACATCAAATATTTACATCTAACTGAAAGCAATCAGAAACCTATATTCATACATTTATGCGACTAAAAAAGAGTATACAAAAATGGTTGAAAGAGGACAACCAGTCCGAACAAAATATTAAAGTGTCATATCAAAAACTATCAATCAAAAAAATACTCTTTGAAGAGACAGGTTTTCAATTGTTGTTTAAATGCTGGGAAAATAGCGCAGTGTCCAACAGAGTATGGTAAGCAATTCCATAACTGAGAACCAGAACAGAAGATGCTTCTTGCTCCGTGTTGCTTCTGTTAAAGTGCTTAAAATTTAAACAGGTGAGTGTCAGTTGAAGATCGTAAGGTGCGTAATGGTGTGTATATGTGGAGAATCCAGAGAGATACTGCGGAGCACAACCACTGAAAACTTTAAAGCATAGACAACATATTTTGTACTTGATTCTTTATTCGACAGACAGCCAGTGAAGCTTTTTAAGAAGAGGAGTAGAGTGATTTCTTTTCTTTGATTTAAAAATGAGGCAGGAAGCTGCATTTTGAACTGCCTGCAGAGATTGAAGGACAGATGTTGGACAACCAACCAGCAAAGATTTACAATAATCAAATTTTGACAAGATATAAGACGTGACCAATGTTTTTGTTGCTTCTTTATTAAGGTCAAAGCCAAGATCCCTAACTCTCTCAGAGAAACAGATGTTAGCTGAAGCAACCTGAATGGATGAAGATTGTGACGAGAAGAAATATGTGAGGAAGAAAGGCTTAGTTTATGCTCAAGCATCCAGTCTTTGACACTGGAGAAACAATCTTGCATAGAGAAAACAAGGCTAGTGACAGTTTCAGGCAGATCGGTTTTGTGCAGTGCGTATCATCCGCAAACATTTCATGATGAATGGACTGACTGTTTATGACTGCTGATAACTGAGCAGTGTATAGGACAAATAATATAGGACCTACTCCTGATCACTGCATGCAGATCTCCGTATTTCAGGAGTGTTTGGTCAGATTGAGCATCCTGGACCACGACAGACTGAGTTCTTGTCGAAGGATATGACTTGAACCACAAAAGAGCTGTGTTCCTGATTCCAAAATACAGTTTCAGGCTGATTTTTCTCTATTTTTTCATTGAAGTAATTCGAGAACGCCTTCGGAAGTTGTTTTGCTCTAAATACTGTAAGAAGCGGGACACGTTTTGCTTTACCTAATAAACTATTGAAGCTATGGAATAGTTCTTTGCAAGATTCACTTGCATTAATCTGCGCTGAAAATAAGGTTGTTTTTTCAGTGTGAACAAAATCAGTCACTTTCCGTTCGGCTGTTTCAAACAGATCTTAGTGTATGATCAGCTTTGTAGTCAACCACCGCCGCTCAACCCGAAGTAATGTAGGTCTTCAGCCAATCTTCTTCTTATTATTTTTTTATAATTTGCTGCGGCATAGGTCACTTCATATTCCTTGCGTATTGGCATGGAATAATAATAATAATAATAATAATAATAATAATAATAATAATAATAATAATAATAATAATAATAATAATAATAATAATAATAATAATAATAAAAACCATGTTTAGTATCCTTTTTATCCTTAACATTGATCAAGTTATCGTAGACTACAACGACGGTATTTTAAAACACTTAATACGGATAGATCTGTGATTCACCAAGATGATAACACTTTTAACTGTTCGAAGTGGAACATGAAGATAAAGCAACTGCTCGAAGCTCATAATTATATCAGTTGGTTGGTGTAATGAGTGTTATAATTTAAAGCTTTATGAAGTCAACCAAACTGTCTTTTTTGTGCGTGTGTTGTTGTTTTTTTAACTTCTACTTGTTAGTAGCCTGTATTTTATTATTTTCTGCAGTCATCTGTAACTCACCTTATCTGCTTACTCTACATTAAAGTATCGTTTGTGCGTTGTTGTTTTTGTTGTTGTTGTTGTTGTTGTTGTTGTTTTTGTTGTTGTAATTTAAAATTTCGAACTGGAGAAATGGGAAGACAAATAAGATGGAACCCATTCAAATGTATTTCCAAACGTTCACACACATAGCAAAAAAATACGCATTTTTAAAAGTGTTAATTTTCTTGGAGGTATTCTGACTCGGCTTTGTCCTATCGAAGCAAAAGATTTTTTTTAAACATGGTCGATAGGCCACGATATCGCGATCTGACGTATTTGCAAACAAAACAATTGTTAAAATCGCCTTAGCCAATGTTTAGATACATTACATTACATTACATGATTATTGCTTTAGGTCCAGCGGACTCTTCCAAGCCAAATCAGGACCAGTACTATAGCCGAATCAGGACCACAAAATCAAGACCACAACTTCGCTGAAAGAGGACTCACCCCTAACACGCATATAAAAGATCTGACGAAACAACCCCAGTAGTACCACTGAAGGCACTCCACCAGCTAGTCACTTTACAATAAAGACATCCCACGCAGGGGACGCTGAGACTATACTCTAATTTATCGAACCCCCGTTGACAAAAACAAAATAGAATATAAACATCATTATAAAATATCAACAAAACACATACATATAAAATGCCTACATTGCCAAATAATAACATCAAAACATCGCAGAAAGCGTCCAATATTTCCAAGCTGATCCAACATGACACCTCACACACAAATGAGGAGTTTTGTCCCGGAAGAGTTTTCAAGAAAAATGTTAGTGAATGGTCTAGCGAAGAAGAAGATAGTATAGAACAGAGTAGGAATGAGAAAGAACAAAGGAGAAAGACAGCGACAGTGGGAATTTAAAGCACTCAATTTCCACAAAAGTGGGGATACAATTTATACTGAAACCCCCGGCATCCGCACGGGAGAAGGGGGAGGGGGGTGGTGGTAATGTTTAGATATAGTGCAACACGTTTTAGAGAACTGGAAAGCACAATGACCTTGACCTTTGAAAAATTAGAAATACGAATTATGTAACATACTTAGTAGTAGCTAAAGTGTCCGCAAAGTAAAAATTTATGAATTTCAATTACGTTATTCTTGAGATAATGCAAAAAGTGTGCTTTAAACAAAACATTTAAATTCGGGGCAACGGATCGACCGACTGACCAGTCCTGCTTACCGACAACCAGACTGCTACTGAAGGACTGCCCATGATCTGAAGTGCTTGTATTTACCAAAACTCAGTCAAATCCCTTTAGCCGTTTTAGAGATATTGAGGCAAACGTGTTTAGCAACAAAATTACTCCAGAAGTGATCTTGACCTTTGCGGCAAAGCAAATAATTATGATGAAACAGGAGGCAGGGCACTAACCGAGTAATGTTCCTATGATGTTTGGTCAAAATACGTACAGTGGTTCTTGAGATATGGCCTCCAAAAACCGGCAGACAATCGGACTGACAGGCAGGCTCGTTCCGATCCCAGACCCCTTGCCCGACTATTTCAAAGTATTTCCTGATATTTCTGGATTTAAAAAAAATTATTTTAAGGATTAAAGAGAACAAATAATGATTTGACTTAGGTGTGGATTGCCAATAACTAC
Organism: Oncomelania hupensis; assembly: GCA_036898135.1. NCBI lineage: Eukaryota > Metazoa > Mollusca > Gastropoda > Littorinimorpha > Pomatiopsidae > Oncomelania > Oncomelania hupensis. The sequence goes on along the minus strand of CM072511.1, from coordinate 136,353,088 downwards.
TAACACTACCGTAGAGCCAGGAAGGGTGAAAAGAAAATGTGAGTCAACTTTAACAAGCAAAAAGAAAATTTATATATATATATATATATATATATATATATATATATATATATATATATATATATATATATATATATATATATATATACATATATATATATATATATATATATATATATATATATATATATATATATATATATATAATATAATATAATATAATATAATATAATATAATATAATACACAGCAGAGCATATAAGTAATACAAAGTAATGGGAAGGGGTTGGGAGCTAGAGGGTGGAACTACACAAATAATTCTTAAAATGCATTGACACCAATAATAATTCATAATTATAAACATAACTTCATCAGTTCATGACGGATGATGCCCAAACTAAAATACACACACACACACACACACACACACACACACACACATACACACACACACACACACACCAACAAACACACACACACACACGCACGCACACACACATACTTTCGGATAAGAGCATAAACCGAGGTTTATATTCTGAGACTTTAAAAAATCCTGACACTCGTGGTCTCGGTGTATGAGTGCCAGATATAGATCTATGAAAGCACTATGATTCTATTCTACTCTCGCTCGTTCAGTATCGCTCAGTTGTCAGGCGCGTTAGAATATGCGTATCAAGCCAATTGTTACCTTGAGCGGCTGGAGTTTAATCATGTTTTGAGCCTTTTGTGCTGGTGAAGCGCTATATAATTCAAGAGGCACACACAAAACATCCTCCCGCAACGAAACTGTATACATAAAAATGGAAGTCGGATAAGGGTTGGAGTTGTAAGGATTTCGTAATTACAATCATACAAAGAGTCTCCTCTCTGAAAATCCTTATCGGGAAGAGAGGGGACTATAAACTGATACATACATACATACATTTCGTAAAAACTGGAAGTTTCAGAAAACAAACCCAACAATTAGGAAATCTAATAATGCGGCTCTAAATAAGCCCGCAAGGCTTACAGGTCAGCAGACCCAATCCACCACTTCTTCTACTGTTGTTACTACTAAAGAAGAAGAAACTACGCTACCAACCTTCAGATTAGTAGCCTAACACTACTATCACAGTATGGCCGTCGCCGTCCAAAGCAAGCAACCCAAGTGAACAATAGCTCCCCTCATTCGCAGTTTCCCCTCTTTCACCTATAGATTACACCAGATCTCTCTCCCTCTCTCTCTCTCTCTCTCTCTGCTCACTTCTGATAAGGACAGTAGACTAGTGCACTAGCACAGCCGCTTGCATCTGGACACGCGAGCGCCTATGCCTACGACGAGGTATGATTGATAGCCAAGAGAAGGGAGACGCGTCATAGTCATAGGCGCTGGCGTAGGCATAGGCGCTCGCGTGTCCAGATACAAGCGCCTGTGTGCAATAGATTCTCTTCGACGCCTAACTCAAGGACACGCCCAGCGCACTCTTGCCACTTAAAAGGCCCCAGTTCGAAGGCTCTGGTTACTTTTGGCAAAATCGGGTATACCCTAAAATTCGCATTGTTATTACATTAAACGATGATAAAATGAGCTTTCCTCAAGCCAACCGCTAAAGTTTAAAGTTTCTATTTCGGTTCTGATAGGGAGTTATTTCCCCTGTTTTAACGTACAGTTATTTCCCCTGTTTTAACGTACCTTTGACCCTATATTTGAGAGAACCATGCGGCTTAGTTAAAGCAAAGAGCTTATTTGGCGTCTGGGCTAGAGTAGGGTCTATTTAATAATAATAATAATAATAATAATAATAATAATAATAATAATAATAATAATAATAATAATAATAATAAGGGTATTTATATATAGCGCTTTTTCCTAATGAAATTAGTTCAAATGAGTTCACACATTCATAATTAACGTTAACATCTTATGTACTTTGTATGAACCTAAAACGAAAAACCTTATGAGCAATAATTGTTTTTTAACGAGTTTTGTCTTTTACCGGCTTTAGTAGCTGATATTTTTAGCTCAAGAATGTTGGCTGGCTAACCAACTGCTGTTGTTTTTAATAGCCACAAACACTACGGAATTTATTCATTTTAAAAATAATTATACTTTTCAAAGAGATTTGGGGTGGGAAGGGTGGGGGGGAGGTAGTTGGTTAGGGGGCTGGGAAAAACTTATTTGTATAATATGAATGTTAAAAGGCTTTAAGGATCTGTATAGGGGCGTGGTCAAAGTGGGTCCCTTTAACCGAGTACCTCGTAGTGATAGGCAATCGTCAATCTCTACGCTTGTGTGCAATCCCCTATGATGCGGCCACACCGCTGTCTATATACTAAACAACGATAATAATAGTAGTGATTATATAGACAGCGACACTATAGGCTTTCAGCATCTCTCACAATCATAATTATACGGGCGACTGTAGATATGGCGAGCTAGTTAGAAGAAAGCGAGGCAACAACATTTATTTAAAACACAAAAGATTCTCGCCACTTGTTGTTCACCTCATTATCTACGGTAAATAAATATATTTTTTTACATAAATAAAAAGAAGAGGTTAAATATGTCCCACTTAATTGAGGCGATGAAGATTGTTGTTGTTGCCGCTGTTGTTATTGTTTGTTGTTGTTGTTTTAATTATGAATGTACAAAGACAACTGTTTTCAGAGCAATACCTGCCAGGTTTCAGGTAAAAGGCACACCTTCATTATTATTATTATTATTATTATTATTATTATTATTATTATTATTATTATTATTATTATTATTATTATTATTATTATTATTATTATTATTAAATTCATTTGTCATTTACACCGACAATAAACAGGCAGTTTCACAATTCATTATCAGAATTGTACTAAAATATTGCCAATAACATTCTGAGTTTGCACCTCGCAAGCAAGCCGTCCGTGACCAATATTAATTATGTAACAGACATGTCATCGAAACAGGCTATAAAGTACTTCATGGATTTAATAACTTGTTTTACAATCGCACTTGCAATTTTTTGCACCTCTGCACATTTTGGGGGCTGGTGAAGTAGATGTCAACACCATGACCACCACCTCCAACTCAGCTGTGACAGATGCCGCCACTGAGATCCTTGGCAAGCACCGACCAAAGAAGAAGACGTGGATCACACCTGAACTTTTGGATCTGTGTAATAAACGAAGAGAGATGAAAAAGAAAAAGAACACCTCACAGGGAGCTGATGCCTACCGAAAAATCAACAATGACATCCGAAAAGGCATGCGCACAGCAAAGGAGAACTGGATAGAAGATCAATGCCAGGAAATAGAGAACAGTCTGAACAAGAACAACAGCAACAAGGCCTACCAGACTGTGAAGCGGCTGACAAGTGTCAAACAGCCCAAAGTCTCCACGATCCAAAGCAAGTCTGGCATATGCCTTACAGAAGAACAAGAAGTCTTGGACAGATGGACAGAGTACTGCTCTGACCTTTACAACCATACACCAAATAGAGACCCATCAGTTCTAGCATGTTCCGAGAACAGAAAAAAAGAAGAAATCCTCCCAATTCTCCGGGAAGAAGCTGAGGCAGCAGTGCAATCGCTAAAAAAATGGAAGTCAGCGGGAGTGGACAACATACCCGCGGAACTGCTACAAGGAGGAGGAGAAGCGATGATTGATGCCCTCACCATTATCTGCAACAAGATCTGGCAGATTGGGGAGTGGCCATTACCATGGACCCAGTCGCTTATCATCACTCTTCCCAAAAAAAGGTAACATTCAGGAGTGTGAAAATTACCGCACCATCAGCCTCATCAGTCATCCCAGCAAGGTCCTGAAAATAATACTCAACAGGTTGAAACACCAAGCTGAACAAATCATAGCTGAAGAACAAGCAGGATTCAGGGCAGGGCGAAGTACCACTGAACAGATTTTCAACCTCAGAATAATCTGTGAGGTATACCTACAGCACCAACAACATCTATATCATGTGTTCATAGACTTCAAGAAGGCGTTTGACCGAGTCTGGCATGCAGCTCTATGGGCAACAATGAAAGTGTACAACATCAGCCCTAAAATTATTGAAGTCATCAAAAGCCTGTATGACAAGGCTACCAGTGCAGTCCTCCACAACAGCGCCATCGGGAACTGGTTCAGAACAACAATCGGTGTGCGTCAAGGATGCCTACTCTCTCCAACACTCTTCAACATCTTCCTAGAGCGCATCATGTCAGATGCTCTTGCAGATCATGAAGGCACAGTCAGCATAGGGGGTAGAGCAATCTCCAATCTTCGTTTTGCGGATGACATTGATGGATTGGCTGGAGAGGAACAAGAACTTGAACAGCTGGTACAGAGGCTTGACACCACCTCCAGAGCTTATGGAATGGAAATAAGTGCAGAGAAGACCAAAATGATGACCAACAACACCAATGGCATCAACACGGACATCAAAGTCCAAGGGAAGTCCCTCAACACAGTGCATAGCTTCAAATATTTAGGAGCCATTGTATCAGACAATGGGTCCCGACAGGAAGTCCTCTCCAGGATCGCACAAACAACTGCTGCCCTGACAAGGTTGAAGCCCATTTGGAAAGACAGGACCATCAGTCTACATTCCAAAGTAAGACTGCTGCGCTCCCTTGTCATCTCCATCTTCCTATATGCTTGCGAAGCATGGACCCTCACAGCAGATCTCCAACGAAGAATTCAAAGCATGGAGATGAGGTGCTACAGAAGACTTCTGGGCATTTCCTATCATCACACAAGCCATTGGACAACACGATGACCTGCTTACAGTGGTGAAGAAACGGAAACTCCGATGGTATGGCCATGTCACCAGATCATCAGGCCTTGCAAAGACTATTCTGCAAGGCACGGTGCAAGGAGGTAGAAGAAAGGGGAGACCGAGAAAGAGATGGGAGGACAACATTCGAGAATGGACTGGTTTGACACTGAGCGAAACCATCAGGGCTGCTGAGGACAGAGAAAGATTGAGTATGCTGGTTAAACGATCATCTGTGGTGCCCCTACGACCTCCGGGTTACGGGACAGGATAGGAGAGGATAGTGCAATTTTAACTGGCGCTTGTTCGGTCATCTGAATCGCCATTTTGGTAGCAGCACCTGGGCCCGGTAAAACTTGAATGCGTCTATCGCCTGTATTTCGCTTGGCATTGCACCTACTGTCTTGTGAGAAGTAAGCTTACTCGGCGAATTTCAGCTACGCGGTATGCCCTTTCACCAGATAATTAGTTACCAACAATTAACACACACAAATCGCTTGTGTATGCATAATTAATTATGTAACAAAGAAGGGTCTCTTTCAAAGAAATCGTGGTCACCCTAGGAAATTTCCGGATTAGTACCAACGGCTTATATAACATCGCTCGTGTTTGTATAATTATGCCCCAGACAAAAGTTTTAGTCCATGAAATCGGGATTGTCCTAAGAAAATTCCGGATCCTGGCTATCACTAGGTCGCAGTGGGTGGCTTGAGTTAAATCATATATCAGCCGATGCCTTGAACAGCTCTTGAACTAAGAAAACGCTGTATAAGAAACGATTAATTAAATAAATGAGTGAGTAAATAAATTACTACTACTACTACTAGTACTACTACTACTACTACTACTACTACTACTACTACTACTACTAATAATAATAATAATAATAATAATAATAATAATAATAATAATAATAATATTAATAATCATAAAACAGATGCTTTTTTTCTTCCATCTTGGAGTTGTGTGCTTAGTTGTATTTCAAAATGGTGTTTGTGTGGATGCAAGAAACACAATCACTCCAAATATATTCGATATTTATTTGCCTGGGAAATTAAAACATGATAAAAACATAAAATATCGTAGGTATTTACCCTTCTTCGACACAACTAAACACACATCAACATTAAGAGAAAAAAAGGGTAACTTTATTGATAAAGTGAGAAAGAGTGTAAGGGTCTGTAAGGGTAATCTGGATTCAAGGTATCATTACGTAGTTGACCTGAATAGTTGACTACCGGCAACTTCCATAAGAAAAAAGCCCGACCCGAACTAACAATTTCATTTATCCTTCATAAGACAGGCATAAAAAATGTGTTGCCTCGCAAAGCGGGGACCGTGTTGAGAGCACACAGGTTCGCCATCACACCCCCAGCAGATCACTGCCACAAACCTGCGTTGAACGCCATCAGACAATTCAGCCCTGTGCACCCCCAAAAGCAGAAGACTATGGGTCAGGTGGAGAGAACGTATGTCGTGTCGCCTTGTCCTGCGTAATCAAAGGCCTCAAGACTCGCTCAAAGATTCTGCATAGCAGAAGCCATCCAAGACCATACTACAACATGGGAATAAACTCTCTGGCAACATCGATGGGGTTAATCTCTGCCAAGCCTCCTATTTCGCCGCACTTAATGGAAAATGCCCACTATCACTGAATGCCTCAGTAATGTGTTCCATTGTGTTAATGTTTTTCATCATAATTCAGTTCATGTGACATGTGCTGCACACAGTTTTCCTTTATGCTTGAGAACAAATAAAGATATATGTATCTGTATCGGATTCTGATTGCGTATTGTGACCACAGATGGAACAGATAAGCTGGTGAAGGGATAGTGGAATGGGGACAGAGAAAAGAGAAAACTGAAAATGAATGTAGCATATAAGGCGAGGGGGATGGGGGGGGGGGGTAAAAGAGGGCGCAGGAGAGAAAGAAAGACCCCCAAACAATTCCAGACAGAAAAAAAGGTTGGCAGCTGGATAAAGAAAAAAAAAACACAACAACACGGAAACTAGTACACTTCCTCTGGCACACTATTTAGGACAATCATATCATTGTGCATGCCCTGTACTAGTTTGCATAAGGGGTAGAGGGTAGGGGACGGGGCTAAAATTTTTTTTTATAAATAATCAAACACTAACTGTAGCTGTCGTTGAAAATGTAGGATTTTGCTTGCAGGACCATGTGTACAGTAATAACTAGTGGGGGGCGGGGGGGGGGGAGCAAACAGGCTAGTGGCACTATAGTTTTTGCTATAAATATGTCAACGGATATGATTGTAATTGTAAGCTACACTGGTTGCTTGGGGAAACGGAAACGGTTAGAAGTAGGACCACAGTGCATGTACACGCTAACACCGAGCGGACTCTCGTGAAAAGGTCTTGAACATGCACGCAAAGGGGGGCGTATAGGGGACGTTAAAGTCAAAGCTAGGGAAGCTTTAAATAGCGCTCGTAGCAGCTCAAGAAGCAGCTCGGCTCCGCGTGACCGAAGTCGGGTTAGCGGTGGGTTTGGGGGCAAAGTCCACTGTAGACCTACGCTCTGTCTTTTTTTATGTAATAAAAATGCGAGTTTTAAGGGTAAACTAATTTCCCCGACATATGACTTTAAAAAAAAAATTCCCTCGATTTGGGCAACTTCAACAGAAGACGAAATCGATGCGTGTATATACCTGTATATCTATAGATATGGCCTTGAACAATGGCTACATTTGAAACAAAAAGGAACGAGAAGGAAACTGGGAGACAGGTAGACAACATCGTTTGTTTTAGTTGTACGAATATTCATGCAGGTAAGTGCATGAATGACATTGCTCGCTTAGAACCATAATTAATTATTCCATTAAAAGTAGTCTAAACCGCAAGCAAGCAGGGATGGCTTAGTGACTCCTCGCGTTACGAAGTGGACATTTTGTGAAAGAGTCACGGAAGCAAGGATGGTTGTATTTTTTTTTTAACCTGTACGTTTACTTGGGAAATTCCATTGTTGACGCATTAAAAAGGTCGTTGCGCCAACCGACCGCAAGAAAACGATGCCTATACCGTGCACATTCTATAGCACGGCATACCTAAGATATAGCTAAGATCTTAGACGGTGAGTGTTAGAGACATAATTATATTCACCCAGCAAATTTCCCATCCCCGTTGTTTTGTTTGTTTGTGTGTTTGTTTCTGTGGTGTTTTTTTTTTTCTTCTGGGCGTTAGACGATCCTCCGTTTTGCGGATGACATTGATGGATTGGCTTGAGAGGAACGAGAATTTGAACAGCTGGTGCAGAGGCTTGACACCACCTACAGAGCTTATGGAATGGAAATAAGTGCAGACAAGACCAAATTGATGACCAACAACACCAATGGCATCAACACGGACATCAAAGTCCAAGGCCAATCCCCCAACACAGTGCATAATTCTTCAAATATTTGGGAGCCATTGTGTCAGACAATGGGTCCCGACAGGAAGTCCTCTCCAGGATCGCACTAACAACTGCTGCCCTGGCGAGGTTGAAGACAATTTGGAAAGACAGGACTATCCTATCATATCCTATCCTGTCCCGTAACCCGGAGGTCGTAGGGGCACCACAGATGATCATTTAACCAGCATACTCCATCTATCTCTGTCCTCAGCAGCCTTGATGGCTTCGCTCAGTGTCAAACCAGTCCATTCTCGAATGTTGTCCTACCACCTCTTTTTCGGTCTCCCTCTTCTTCTACCTCCTTGTACCGTGCCTTGCAGAATAGTCTTTGCAAGGCCTGATGATCTGGTGACGTGGCCATACCATCGGAGTTTCCGTTTCTTCACCACTGTGAGCAGGTCATCGTGTTGTCCAATGGCTTGTGTGATGGTCTGTCGGACTTCGTCGTTGATGATGTGTTGTGTATAGGAAATGCCCATAAGTCCTCATCTCGATGATTTGTATTCTTCGTTAGAGATCTGCTGTGAGGTTCCATGCTTCGCAAGCATATAGGAAGATGGAGATGACAAGGGAGCGCAGCAGTCTTACTTTGGAATGTAGACTGATGGTCCTGTCTTTCCAAATGGGCTTCAACCTTGTCAGGGCAGCAATTGATTGTGCGATCCTGGAGAGGACTTCCTGTCGTGACCCATTGTCTGATACAATGGCTCCTAAATATTTGAAGCTATGCACTGTGTTGAGGGATTTCCCTTGGACTTTGATGTCCGTGTTGATGCCATTGGTGTTGTTGGTCATCATTTTGGTCTTCTCTGCACTTATTTCCATTCCATAAGCTCTGGAGGTTGTGTCAAGCCTCTGTACCAGCTGTTCAAGTTCTTGTTCCTCTCCAGCCAATCCATCAATGTCATCCGCAAAGCGAAGATTGGAGATTGCTCTACCCCCTATGCTGACTGCCTTCATGATCTGCAAGAGCATCTGACATGATGCGCTCTAGAAAGATGTTTTAGAGTGTTGGAGAGAGTAGGCATCCTTGACGCACACCGATTGTTGTTCTGAACCAGTTACAGATGACGCTGTTGTGGAGGACTGCACTGGTAGCCTTGTCATACAGGCTTTTGATGACTTCTGTCACGTGGGGTTTATGGGCTCTGCACCATGGAATTATGGACCCTCACGTTTATTCGGTGGGAACTGCTAGTAAGTCACCCTATGAATTACTTTAATAAATTTATTTGTTTAGCTCGTTCTGTGTTAAGGTTGGGGTACAGAAATAGATAGAAAAAAGGTAAAAGAATACTGTCACACTAGCTTTCACACGGCTATGAATCATATGTAGTCCAGCCTTTTGATAACAGTTAAAATCACACATTTATTTCTTCTACTCTATACAAGGTTCTCTAAGTACTAATCTAACTTAAAAAGTCTCTTTCAATGCTAATAGTTCGATCGCTGATAGTCTATGCAGCTGTTCTATCTTCATCGGGCACTCGCTAGTATATCTCATGTAGATTTGGACTACTGTGGTCCGTTTTAGAGTTTCTGAATAGTTGGACTACTGTGGTCCTGTTCTGATCAGTTTAAGTGCACTTGGGATAACACACTTAACTGGCGGGTGGTGCGGTCGAAGTCCTTCTGTGAGGTAGCTTCTGGTCCACCTGTGTAGTTGTGTAGTTGGGTTCCCTGGCCACGCTGTGGGGTCTGACAGGGAGTTTTACCGGGTCGCTCGTTCCGACTTGTGCGGTAGAGGTTCCTCAACCAACTTGTTTCTGTGGAGTGGGGTTCACAGGATAGCTCGGGATAGCTCGGGATAGCTCGCCTGCCCGTCTGTAATATAAGAGACGAAATTCTGCACAACCCTGAATAATCGGTTTGTGCAGAGCGTCTCACTGAAAGCCAAGTAGCCCTCAGTGATAGCTCCACATCTCTATACATAAGCGACGAACATTCTGCTACTTCCGGGTTCCACTGGAATCTCACTCTAAATTCCTATACATACATAAATATCAAACGTGGCTAACTATACACATACAGAATTAATAATATTATAAACATTCAGTGGTACAGCCACTGGTCTGCAAACATACATATAAGTTAAACAACAGTGGTTCCGTATGGTATGCAACATGGCGGCGTAACCGGTCGTGTTTCGCCTCGTGGTAGGCTCTTCCACATGGTCACGCAAATTCGGATTAACAATTCACATTTATGCATAGCAAAGTCTTCAAACATAATTTCAACAATACTACACATATATCACGATGAAACAGAAGGGTGTTCATTTACCTGTTTGACAAGTTCAGGCCCGTGTGACTTGATAGAATTCTACGATTCCTAAGTCCCGCTTCCTGGTCTAAGTGTAGAGAGATTTCTCTGCCAGCTTTCTAGCTGTTAACACTTCGGTGTATTACTCCCAACTGACCAAAAATGTGTTAGGCTCGGACCCAGTCAAACTGGCTCGAACCGCTTTGCGTAAGCTCTCATTGGGTAAAATGTTCATATTCAAAACTCAAGTGCTGACGTCACTGCGCTGTGTGTGTGGCTCAGGCTCGCAGTGTGCTGTAATTTACTTGCTACTGTGTACTGTACTAACTCTCTACTGTTACAAAGGCTACACAATGCTAAATAGTCGATAGGAAGAGTTTAAACTAGCCAATTCGTGACAGGCTCCCTCAACTGAAAAAAGGCGATGACTACTGGATTCGACCTTTTTCTACTACAGAGCCTAGTTTAACACTGCACTATCCTAGGGTCCTATTTACAAACTAAGTAAGTTGCTCTACCTGAGCTGCAATGCTGTGCCAGGTAGCTATGGACACTAGTGACAGGGTATTACTGGGCGGGGACGAATTCAGGTGCTGTGGCCCTTAGTTGTGTTGGGTGGGCGACAGCTGCTGTGTCCTCCACGAGATGGCGACTGAGGTAGTCGGCTCCGTGGTTTTCTTTGCCGGGGATGTACTCGATTTGGAATGAGTACGCCTGAAGGGTGAGTGCCCATCGCATCAGGCGAGAGTTCAAAGACTTGGAGGCTGCCAGGAACGATAGTGGTTGGTGGTCCACCTGAACTGTGAAATGGGTCCCATACAGGTAGAGTTGAAACTTCTGTATGGCCCAGACTAGTCCAAGGCATTCTTTCTCCGACGTGGCGTAGTGGGTCTCGGCGGGTCTCAATTTTCTGCTGGCGTAGGCGACAGGGAATAGCGTCTCTGCATTCTTGGGGTCGCGCTGTAGCAGTACTGCTCCGAGTCCTAAGTCGCTTGCGTCGGTGCGAAGAACGAATGGCTGAGTCAAATCGGGTAGGTGGAGTACTGGCGCCGATGTCATTCTGTCCTTGAGTGTTTGGAATGCTGTCTCGCATTCCGCTGTCCATACGACTTTGTCCGGGGCGATTTTCCGGGTTCCATTTGTCAGAGGTACGGCGATGCTGTTGTAGTTGGGGATGAACTTCTGGTAGAAGCCGCAGAGTCCTAGAAATGACTGCACTTCCTTCTTTGTCTTGGGCCTAGGAGCGTCGAGTAGGCGTTTCACTGTCTTTTCTACCGGTCGCAGGCTTCCTTGACTGATGGTGTGTCCCAGAAATTCTAGTTCTGTGAATCCAATCTGACATTTGGTGGGTCTTGCCGTCAATCCCGTGTCTCTGAGGCGGGCGAGTAGTTGTTGTAGGAGCGTGACATGTTCCTCCCACGTGGGTGTTGCGATGAGGATGTCGTCCATAAACGAATGTAGGTGCTCGCAGCTCAGGGGTGCCAGGAGTTTTCGCATCATGGCGCTGAAGATGCTGGGTGCGTTGTGGAGTCCGAATGGAAGTACATTGAACTCGAAGTGTCCTTCCATAGTGCTAAACGCTAGGTACTTTCGGACTTGCGGTTGCACTGGTATCTGGTAGTATCCTTTGCTGAGGTCGATGCGTGAGAAGTACTTCGCTCGCTGTAGCTTGGCAAATAGGTCTGTCTGGTCCGGGATTGGCTCTGGCTGGAACTGCGTTACCGCATTCAGGAGTCTGAAGTCGATGCACAGTCGATGCTCTCCGTTGGGTTTTCGCAACAATACCGTGCCTGCGCTGTAGGGTGAAGTAGACTCTGAGATGATTCCGGCTGCCAGTAAGGTGTCTATCTCTTCCTTGATGGCTCGCTGCTGCGACAGTGGCATCGGGTAGAGCTTCTGGCGGACGGGTGTTGGGTCGGTCACCGTTAGGGTTACTTCGACGAGGTCTGTCCTCCCTGGTCGGTCTGTGAGCACAGTCTGATGTTGTCGAATGACCTGTAGTACTTGCTGTCGCTGTTTAGCGGCTAGGTCTCCGTTGAGTATCACGTCTTTGTAGGTTTCTTTGGAGTGCAGGGGATACTCTACTGCATTGGTCTCCATGCTTTCTCCTTCTTCCGCGATGGCGATGGCTAACAAGTTGTGAGTGCTGGGGGTCGCTGGTCGGTCCGTGTATTTCTTGAGGAGATTGATGTGGTGGTATCGGGCTCTCCCGTTCACCTCTACTTGGTAGACTGTCTTGGATTTCTTGGCAGTCACCCGGTACGGTCCTCTCCAAGCGATGTCCAGCTTGTTGGTTCCACTTGGAAGTAAGAGTAGCACTTGATCGCCGACTTGCAGTTCTCTGTCCTTCGCGTGGCGGTTGTAGTACTTCGCCTGACGGGCTCTTGCCTTCTTCAGTGCTTCACCAGCTTTCTTCCACGTTGCTTTGAGGGTTTCCTGCAGGTCTGCGACGTACTTGGTGGCACCTCTGGGTGTGTCGTCTATCTTGGCTTCCGTCCAACTTCTGCGTAGGGCTTCTAGCGGTCCTGCTAGAGGTCTGCCGAATAGCAATGTTGACGGGGTGTAGCCTGTGGCTGCATGGGGCGTTTCTCGGTATGCGAACAGTGCCGCATTCACGTAGGTGTCCCACGCTTCTGGATTGTCGTCGGCGACTTTCCTGAGTATGGTGAGAAGGGTTCCATTCAGTCTTTCTACTTGTCCGTTGCTGGCGGGGTGGTATGGTGGTGTGCGAATGTGATGGACTTGTATCAACTCGAACACGTCTTGCATCAGGCGGCCGGTGAACTGAGATCCGTTGTCCGTTCTAATGCTGTCCGGGAATCCGACTCTGGTAAAGATGGCGATGAGTGCATCTGCAATCTTCTTGGTGTCGATCGCTGGCAACGGGACTGCTTCGCACCACATCGTACATGCGTCGACGAGTGTGAGTAGAAATCTGTTCCGCTTCTTGGTCATGGGCAGTGGTCCTACTATGTCTACTGAGACTTGCTGGAATGGCACGCCGACTACTACTGATGGTCCTAAGGTAACTGGTACGGTGTGATGTCGCGGGGAATATCGTTGACATTGGTGGCAAGATTTCACGTAGCGCTTGACATCCTCCGTGATTCCTGGCCAATAGTAGTGTGCGCTGATTCTCTGCACTGTGGCTCCAATTCCCATGTGTCCGCTGAGTGGCATGCTGTGGCCTAATTCTAGTACTTGGGCTCGAAGGGTGGCTGGTAGTACTAGTTGGGTGTGATCTCCATCTCCTTGTCGATGTAGAACTCCCTGTTCCATGTAGAAGTCTCCCTTGTGCGGGGGTGTGTGCGCCTTGGGTAGCTTCTGGAAGCACTTCGCTATCGAGGTGTCTTCTTTCTGTGCTGTTTTGATCTCTTCGAGTCCTGGATTCGGAGCGAACTCGGGCTGGGGTGGTTGGGTTTTAGCTTGGGCCCTGGTTTGCACTGCAGCTATCTCTACAGTTTTTGGGGGCGTGCCTAAGAACACATACCTACAACCTAGCACTAGATCATACAGGGGTTTCTGTAAAACAGCTGCTTGGATTCGTCCTGTGACGTACCTACTCTCTACTTCGATCCAAGCTATTGGGCAAGTAGTCGTCGGTTTCGTCAAGTCTGCTCCTTGTAAGTCGACTGTCTTGTCTGTCAAGTCCGCGCGCGATACAAGAGACTCGCTGACTATCGCGTCGTATGATAGACCTGTGTCATACAGACAGTTCGCTTCTTTTCCGTTGACCTTGACCGTGTCTGTCACCGATGGGTGATCTCCGAACGTGTGTGGCTTATTACCGCTACTTTGAGTTAGAACTCTGTGCGCTGGCCGGCTTTCGCGCTCTTCCCTACGTTGTGCGGCCAACTTGAAACATTCTGCGGTGGAGTGATTGTTTCTGTTGCAGAACGAACAATACCGTCTCTGTTCTGCGGGACCTCTTTTCCCGAATTCCTTGTTGGGTCCTTTAGTTTGCCCAGGTCTGGGGTTATTCGGCTTATTCGCGGTGCGCTCTTCTCGGTTAGGGCTTCGTTTCTGTGCCTCTTTCCCGTTAGGCTTTAGGTCTCGCCTGAAGCTCTTGGCTTCTCCGTGTGCGGCCACGTACCTATCTGCGACCTTGACCAGATCTTCTAGTCTTTCCGCGCCCTGCTCTACTGAGAAGGTTCTCAGCTCGGGGGTCATGGTTTCCCGTAGCTGTTCCCATACTAACAGTTCTGTCAGTCCATCATACGTCTTAGCCGTGGCTGACTGGCTAATCCACTTATCCAGCGTTGTGGACAACCGATCCGCGAACTGCGCATAGCTCTCTCCTTTCACTCTCCGATTGGTGCGGAACTTTTGCCGGTAGCATTCTCCTGTCAGTTCGAATCCCGTTAGGAGTGCCTCTTTTACTTTGTGATAGTCAGTCACTCTGTCAGTCGGTAGCTTACTGTAGATGTCATAAGCCTTTCCTCTAAGTCCTTGACTAAGCTTGAAAGACCAATGAGTGGGATCTAGTTTATACTCTGTTGCTAGGCGCTCAAACCTAGTCAGATAGAGATCTAGACCTTCTTCTCTCTCATTGAATGTTCCCAGTGGAAATGACATTCCTTGTACAGGGTTGGATGCTACCTCTAGCTGATCTGAGTGGGAAGGGGTTGAGGAAGAACTTGAAGCTCCTGATCCCAATCTTCTTAGCTCTAACTCATGCTGTCTTTCTTTTTCCTTTTCTTCCCTCTCTTTTTCTTTCTCTGCCCTCTCTTTTTCTTTTTCTGCCCTCTCATACTCCCATCTCCTAACTTCTGCTTCTCTCTCTGCTGCTAATGCTGCCTTCTTCTGTTCTCCTTCTAATTCTAGTTTCTTCTGCTCTGCTTCTAATTTCTTTTGCTCTGCTTCTAATTCTGCTTTTCTCTGATCTGCTTCGAGTTTCTTCTGTTCTGCTTCTAATGCTAGTTTCTTCTGCTCTGCTTCTAAGGCTAGTTTCTTCGCCTCCCTTTCTGCTGCTCTCTCTGCCTTAGCCTCCTGTTTCTCTACCTCTGCATTTATATACGCAATTAGGTCCGCCCCTGCTAAGTGTAAAGCTTCTCCCAATTCCTTGAAACGCAATCTCAAGGCCACTGGGTCCGACATTGCCAAACGTGTCTATGAACACCCTCTGAATCACGTGGAATACCAAAACACTAGCAATATTGCAAGTCAATAAAAACAATGCAAAGACAATCAAATTCGTAATCAATAATAGAATAAAACAAGAGTCAAATGGCATACAACAGTTACTTAAGCAAAACCTGCAAAAGAACAATGCAACATACAGACACAAAAATAATTGAAGCAAAAAAGTTTTTAACTAAAGAATAGTGCACCCAAACTGAGTCAATGTTACCACTATTCTAAGTTATTCTACTACTCCTACTGTTATCTAATTTTATTGTACTTAGATCCGTTTATACCCAATTCCTATTATACACAGATCCTGGCTAGGCTCGCCAATTAAAGTGTCACGTGGGGTTTATGGGCTCTGCACCATGGAATTATGGACCCTCACGTTTATTCGGTGGGAACTGCTAGTAAGTCACCCTATGAATTACTTTAATAAATTTATTTGTTTAGCTCGTTCTGTGTTAAGGTTGGGGTACAGAAATAGATAGAAAAAAGGTAAAAGAATACTGTCACACTAGCTTTCACACGGCTATGAATCATATGTAGTCCAGCCTTTTGATAACAGTTAAAATCACACATTTATTTCTTCTACTCTATACAAGGTTCTCTAAGTACTAATCTAACTTAAAAAGTCTCTTTCAATGCTAATAGTTCGATCGCTGATAGTCTATGCAGCTGTTCTATCTTCATCGGGCACTCGCTAGTATATCTCATGTAGATTTGGACTACTGTGGTCCGTTTTAGAGTTTCTGAATAGTTGGACTACTGTGGTCCTGTTCTGATCAGTTTAAGTGCACTTGGGATAACACACTTAACTGGCGGGTGGTGCGGTCGAAGTCCTTCTGTGAGGTAGCTTCTGGTCCACCTGTGTAGTTGTGTAGTTGGGTTCCCTGGCCACGCTGTGGGGTCTGACAGGGAGTTTTACCGGGTCGCTCGTTCCGACTTGTGCGGTAGAGGTTCCTCAACCAACTTGTTTCTGTGGAGTGGGGTTCACAGGATAGCTCGGGATAGCTCGCCTGCCCGTCTGTAATATAAGAGACGAACTTCTGCACAACCCTGAATAATCGGTTTGTGCAGAGCGTCTCACTGAAAGCCAAGTAGCCCTCAGTGATAGCTCCACATCTCTATACATAAGCGACGAACATTCTGCTACTTCCGGGTTCCACTGGAATCTCACTCTAAATTCCTATACATACATAAATATCAAACGTGGCTAACTATACACATACAGAATTAATAATATTATAAACATTCAGTGGTACAGCCACTGGTCTGCAAACATACATATAAGTTAAACAACAGTGGTTCCGTATGGTATGCAACATGGCGGCGTAACCGGTCGTGTTTCGCCTCGTGGTAGGCTCTTCCACATGGTCACGCAAATTCGGATTAACAATTCACATTTATGCATAGCAAAGTCTTCAAACATAATTTCAACAATACTACACATATATCACGATGAAACAGAAGGGTGTTCATTTACCTGTTTGACAAGTTCAGGCCCGTGTGACTTGATAGAATTCTACGATTCCTAAGTCCCGCTTCCTGGTCTAAGTGTAGAGAGATTTCTCTGCCAGCTTTCTAGCTGTTAACACTTCGGTGTATTACTCCCAACTGACCAAAAATGTGTTAGGCTCGGACCCAGTCAAACTGGCTCGAACCGCTTTGCGTAAGCTCTCATTGGGTAAAATGTTCATATTCAAAACTCAAGTGCTGACGTCACTGCGCTGTGTGTGTGGCTCAGGCTCGCAGTGTGCTGTAATTTACTTGCTACTGTGTACTGTACTAACTCTCTACTGTTACAAAGGCTACACAATGCTAAATAGTCGATAGGAAGAGTTTAAACTAGCCAATTCGTGACAACTTCAATAATTTTAGGGCTGATGTTCAACACTTTCATTGTTGCCCATTGAGCTGCATGCCAGACTCGGTCAAACGCCTTTTTGAAGTCTATGAACACATCATATAGATGTTTTTGGTGCTGTAGGTATTTCTCACAGATTATACTGAGGTTGAAAATCTGTTCAGTGGTACTTCGCCCTGCCCTGAATCCTGCTTGTTCTTCAGCTGTGATTTGTTCAGCTTGGTGTTTCAACCTGTTGAGTATTATTTTCAGGAGGACCTTATTGGGATGGCTGATGAGGCTGATGGTGCGGTAATTTTCACACTCCTGAAGGTTACCTTTTTTGGGAAGAGTGATGACAAGCGACTGGGTCCATGGTATAGGCCACTCCCTACTCTGCCAGATCTTGTTACAGATAATGGTGAGGGCATCAATCATCGCTTCTCCTCCTGCTTGTGGCAGTTCCGCGGGTATGTTGTCCACTCCCGCTGACTTCCCTTTCTTTAGCGATTGCACTGCTGCCTCAAATTCTTCCCGGAGAATTGGGAGGATTTCTTTTTCTTCTTGTCTGTTCTCGGGACATGCTAGAACTTATGGGTCTCCATTTGGTGTATGGTTGTAAAGGTCAGAGCAGTACTCTGTCCATCTGTCCAAGACTTCTTGTTCTTCTGTAAGGCATATGCCAGACTTGCTTTGGATCGTGGAGACTTTGGGCTGTTTGACACTTGTCAGCCGCTTCACAGTCTGGTAGGCCTTCTTGCTGTTGTTCTTGTTCAGACTGTTCTCTATTTCCTGGCATTGATCTTCTATCCAGTTCTCCTTTGCTGTGCGCATGCCTTTTCGGATGTCATTGTTGATTTTTCGGTAGACGTCAGCTCACTGTGAGTTGTTCTTTTTCTTTTTTTATCTCTCTTAGTTTATCACACAGATCCAAAAGTTCAGGTTTCAAGGCTTCTTCTTTGGACAGTGCTTGCCAAGGATCTCAGTGGCGGCATCTGTCACAGCTGAGTTGAAGGCGGTGGTCATGGTGTTGACATCTACTTCACCAGCCCCCAAAATGAGCAGTGGTGCAAATTTCCCTCCAATTGTGGCCTGAAATAATTCTGCCTCCCCCGGGTCTTGCAGTTTCTCCAGGTCGAACTTCAGTCTAGTGCACTTTGTTGTATTTACTCACTTCAAGTGGAGCCGGAAAAACATCATCACGAGATCGTGGTCACTTCCGATGTCTGCTCCTGGAAAAGTGCGTGTCCTGCCAATGTTGATGCTTGATCTGAAGCGTTTCTTGACCATGATATAGTCGATCTGGTTGTGATGCTCCCCACCGGGACTGTGCCATGTCCATCGTGTGGAGTTTTTGTGGAGACCAAGCGTGTTTGCCAGTACCAGATTGTTGTATCTGGCAAACTCCAAGAATCTCAGACCCCTGTCATTTGTCTCGTTGTTGCAGTGGGGTCCACATGTTTCTCCCCAGTTGTGGTGCGCATCTTGGCCAATCTTGGCATTCCAGTCACCTTGCACTGTGACTATGTCATTCTTCGGCACTTGGTCAAGGACCGCCTGTAGATTTTCATAAAAATCCTCCACTTCGCTGTCGTCATAGTCTGATGTTGAGGCATAGGCCTGGATGATGGTGATGTTGAAAGGGGCTGCTCTTAGGCGGATGGTAATGTGTCTGCTGGAGACTGGGCGGCACCCCATGACAGTGGCTAGAATGTTCTTGTGGACCAAGAATCCAACGCCGTGTTCGTGCCTGTCATCTCTTCCGCTAAAATAGAGCTTGTGGCCTTTGTCGGTCGTTGTTTCACCTAGGCCTTTTCCAGCGCAGTTCGCTGATGCCTAGAACGTTCTATCGATAGTCGTCCAACTCGTGGACCAGTTCTTCTAATTTTCCTTCCGCAGTTATGGTCCTGACATTCCAGGTTCCTATGACGATGTTGTTTCTCGTGCGGATCTTGCTAAATTGTCCATCAGTAGCATACTTATCACCTCCGTCCTGGTGGCCAACGGAAGGCGCGATCCTTGAGCCGGGCGACGACCGATCCGGTATGGAATTTGTGGATTGTGTCATCATGTAGTGTGTCTTGGGCAAAAAAGACCTGGCGGTGCCCAATCCTCTCCAGGCTGTTGGCCACAGCCGAAATCCACGAATACAGTGTGGCTCGCCTTGGCCCTGAGCGCGTGGTCGTTGAACCTGTAGTAACGTGAGGTTCCTCCGCCCTGGCCGATGACTTCTGTGTAGAAGACTTTTGCCCAGTGATGCCGTGCTAACATCACCCCTGTTAGTAGCCTCTTACGACACGCCGGGAAACGTTGGGTCTATTCTATTTAATGCCCGAACCCACAGGGCATTAAATAGACAGGACTATCAGCCTACATTCCAAAGTCAGATTGCTGCGCTCCCTTGTCATCTCCATCTTCCTAAACGCTTGCGAAACATGGACACTCACAGCAGATCTACAACGAAGAATACAAAGCATGGAGATGAGGTAATACTTAAGACTTCTGGGCATTTCCTATACCCAACACATCACCAACGACGAAGTCCGACAGACCATCACACAAGCCATTGGACAACGCGATGACCTGCTCACATTGATGAAGAAACGGAAACTCCGATGGTATGGTCACGTCACCAGATCATCATGTCTTGCAAAGACCATCCTGCAAGGCACAGTGCAAGGAGGTAGAAGAAGAGGGAGACCAAAAAAGAGGTGGGAGGACAACATTCGAAAACGGACTGGTTTGACACTGAGCGAAACCATCAGGGTTGCTGAGGACAGAGAAAAATGGAGTATGCTGGTTAAAAGATCATCTGTGGTGCCCCTGCGACCTCCGAGTTACGGGATAGGATAGGATTAGACGACGCGCTTATAGCAGCAAGTTGGTGTTTCGGACGGCTTGGGTTACTTCTTGTTTTGGTCATGACCTTGAACTGGAAAAGGGTAGCGACATTAAAGTAATTGTTCTCCTATGATACAAGTATTTGTGAAGGAGGGGATAGATAGGGCACATTGTAAATCAGCTGTCCAGCTGCTGTTGTGTGCGTGTTTATTATATCCTTTCACATGCTTTCTGGAGATAAGGACCAGATTCTGTTATATGCCGTTGCTGTGATACGAAGGGGGCAAGTTGGAAGGGGGTGGGAGTGGGGGGGGGAGGTGGGAGTAGTAAAACATTGTACAATCACAAGACAAAAAGAAAGTCGATTCTTGTGAGAACAACTCTCTCCTCCTCGTTTCGAGAACCGAACCCAGGTTTCTCCGTACAAATCCACTTGAGACACTCTGCTACCTTTCACGCAGTAACATAAGCTTGGATAGGTCTCTTGACGGCAAACACAGATACTGGGACAAAAAGCAGAGTCCAGTGTCTCCATTGTTTAGTATTAATTAGGTAGATCTACGCTTGGGTCAAGCTCGGGCAAGCTAATCAGTCTCACAAAATGCGCTACCTCTACCTTCTTTGATATCGCTGACGGAGAAATCCAAAATCCACACTCAAGTGGCGCTCTTGTTAAGAGACCAGAAGAGTATGCCCTGAAGTTATGACATGCAAACCCATAGCTTAGCTCAGCCGTTGAGCTCAGCTATAATTTATTATGACAGTGTACTGTAAACAGTATAATACTTTCTGAATTCATTGTTTGAATGTTACATTTGTTTTATATGTAGTAGTCAGGAGGCCGAACTCAGATATATGCAACTTGTTAAATTTTGCGTGATAGAAGCATCCATCCAGTCTAGATAGTATGTATAGATACAGACTAATATAACCTGGGTGGATGGACATTCTGAATTTGCCTTATTTGGCCGCCATGACAGTTTTCAAAATGGCTGCGCTTATTTGATAAAAACAACCTATCTCGGGTGTTTTTTGAGATAAATTAGATTTTATTTTTGCTACATACATTTTTGAGTACGCAGAAATCAAAAATGCATGCTAAAATGTGATAAGATTATTGCTCATGTGATCTTTTGTTAGTAAATGCTAAAAACATTAAAAACTTCATCAGCGCCGTTATGTTGCTTAATCTAACAAGGAATCTGTTAACAACTATGCTTTAACTTTTACAGACACTCGTATTTGCATTACCTTAAACCTCAAGACAATGAATAAAAGCTAGACACACAATCAAATGGTCTTAATAGTTTGTTGCAGGATTAGGAGATGCAAGCTGCTACTAAACTGTTTCCTACTGGCACTAGAGGCCGTGGGGATGGGGATGACTTTGACTGGGAGGAGTGTTGCTTTTGTCAAGACCCTCAAAATACCACTAAGTCTAACCCAAGGCGAAAAGCAACAAGTGCTGGCCTCAAAACTGTTGTTGAAAGTGCAAAGGAGAGACAAAAATACAATGACAAAAAATATGCTGACATTCTCGAAAGGTTGCAATGTACTGCTGAGTGTGAACTTTTGCAGAAACTTCAGTGGCACAAATCATGTTTCTGTGACTTCACTCACAAAAAAACATTGCAACAATTGAAGTTGCGCATAAAGACACAAGCTGCACGTAATGACGAGCAGGAACCCTCCACATCTAAGTCTTCTGCAGTTGCCTCTGAACCAAAAACACTCAGGTCTTCCCAAAGTGCTGTGGATTGGTCCACATGCGTATTCTGCCAGAAGAACATTCCAGGCAAGAAGCTTACTAGCGTGGAATTTGACAAAATCATCAACCAAGATGCTTGCGCTTGCTCAGCTTGATCCGACCATGCGTTGTCGGCTAGCTGGAGTATCAGATATGATGGCCGCTGAGGGAAAATACCATCTCTATTGTTAAGTATGTTTCTGCAGGAAGTATGAACAAAAAGATGGGAAAGGTCAGTTTAAAACACCAGAATGTATCTGCTTTGAAAATGTCTTGACCCAACTTGACAAGGAGATGGCGGACGGACACATTTTCACTTTGAAGGCGGTTTGGGATCACTATGCAAAGCTACTGTCTCAAGATTTTGGTGTTGATGCTGGTGTGTACAGGAGTAACATATTTAAAAAAAAGGGTGGAGGAATTTCTTGGCAAGGAGAAAGTAACATTTGTACAGCCTTTGGACGTAAAGAAACCCCTTCTGATAGTACCATCTGTTTTCACCAATGCGGCAGTGAGAACTGTCTTGAAGAACATGTCAGAAGAAGAAACTACTGATGAAGAGAATGAACTTCTTGCAGAAGAACACATGCACAGCCTGATACATCATGAGGATGAGATTTTCAGCTGGGTGTATCGAGTGGCAGTGAAGATCCACAATGACATAAAACACGCTCCAGGACATGAAATTGACTAACCCAAGACAATGCAAAGAAAGTCGTTCCAGAAAGTCTTTACTTGTTAATCAACCTTCTTTGCGCAGGAGAAAACAATGAAGAGCTAGTTGACAATGATGATGATGAGGAAACTGTAGTCAGAAACAGAGTTCTCAGCATATGTCAAGATATTGTGTTCACAACGTCAAGAGGAAGAAAATTGACCCCAAAACATCTCGGTATTGGTCTTGCTGTACACCAAACCACGCGTTCGAAAGACCTTGTCACACTTCTCCATGCTGCTGGACACTCAGTTTCCTATGGCACTGTCCTTCGAGCAGACACAGCTATTGCAAATGAAGTGGTTGAGCAGTATCAAAACCAGGGCAACGTGTTAATTCCCAGGAATTTCTTGCACGAAACGAACGAAGGGTACATTCGTTTCTCGAATGACAACACTGACATTCTAGAAGAAACTTTGAGTGGCACTGGAACATTCCATGCCAGCCAGTATGTGGCTCTCAGGTGCAAAGGACCACGGGAGCTAGATATGGACATTCAGATAAAGAAATGTCGCTCAAAAGTGCTTCGTGCACCCCCAGAGATCACTGCTGTGCAAGAAGTTGACATGACCAACCCAAAGCCAGAACCCGTTTTTGCACATCCAGTACAGGAGGCTTGGTATCAGGCCAATGACCAGAAGGTTTTGGAGGCAAACTCACAAGACCTTGCATGGATTCTGGCTAGACAGCAACAGCCAAATGCTCAGGTCGTTCCAGGTTGGAATGGTTTCAACCAGAATGTGTGCACGTCAAACCCACCAGTGACTGTAATTGGTCCAATGCCAATACTAAATGCACCAGCGCATGAATTCTCCACAATATGGACAGTTATGCAGAACTGTAAAGCGATGACAGAAAAGCTGAGGCAAAAGTACACCGTACTCACGTTTGATGAGCAGTTGTACTGCAAAGCAAAAATGCTGCAGTGGGACAAGCCAGAAGAATGTCGGGGCTTTGTCATCATGCTCGGAGGGTTTCATACTCAGCTGAACTTCTGCAAGGTCCTAGGCGAGTACATGGCTTCGTTGGGTCTAGAAACTCTCTGGACAGAAAGTGGCATCCTTGGAGAAGGAGCAGCAGAGAACGTCATGAGTGGAAAAGGGTGGAACCGTGCATTCTGGGTGCACAAGCTCACACTGGAAGCACTGTGGTCAGTTCTATGGGCAAGTTTAAAAGTATGGGCTGAAGAAAATGAAACAGTGATCAGTGAAGACTTGGGAGCTGCATCAAGAAAGGTTGCCGAGGATTTCACAGGCAAAGATGACAAAGAGATCCAATCATCCGTAACAGCTCTGCTGTCAAAGACTGACGAAGTCAAAGTTCTCTTTGACGAGTTTGAAGCATCATGTAGCGAGCTAGCCACCTTTTGCTACTGGAGGAACTACATGAAACTAGTATCCATTCTTCTGAGGTTCACACGTTCTCTCCGTGATAGAGACAGGG
Organism: Oncomelania hupensis; assembly: GCA_036898135.1. NCBI lineage: Eukaryota > Metazoa > Mollusca > Gastropoda > Littorinimorpha > Pomatiopsidae > Oncomelania > Oncomelania hupensis. Next base: position 136,328,963 of record CM072511.1, on the reverse strand, counting down.
AGCTGTTTCTGTCATCCTTTGCAGAGATGCTTCCATGGTTTGGAGCTTTTGATCACTACCATTACACTCGCTGGGGAACTGTTTTCCTGGCTGACATGAAGATGTTGCCACAGACAGCACCAGAAGTACATCATGGCTTTATGGCTGGAGACTTCGTCACAAAGGAAACCAAGCATAAATTCAACCAGATACCTGATGATCAGGCAATAGAACACGTCAACAAATCAGGGAAAGTAGCTGGCGGCCTTGTTGGCATCACACGAACTGACACAGCCAGGGATAGATGGTGCTTAAACTTCAATGAACGGGCTCAGTTGGCCAAAGACACTAAGACCATGTTCAATTTGTCAGATGAAGACGAACATGAAGCACACAAAGACTGTGGGAAATTGAAAATGAAACAAGACCAAGAGCACGAGCAAAAACTCGTCAACTTGTTGGAAAAATTCAACCCATTTTCCCAAACATCATCTGACTTGACTTCTCTCACAACTGGTGATGTTGCCAGTGATGTGGTGACACACGATCTGCTCACAGCAGAAGAAAGTGGAAAGAATGTCATTGGGGCGTTCGTGCACGACAGACTTGTGGAAAAGACAACAAAGTTTCATGACCGGCTGAAAACCAAACATCTTAAAACCTTTGAGTCAATGTACACTCTAGCAATCAACATTGGAAAGGAGAAAACGGTTGCCTTGAAAGCAGACAGGGACTTGTTCAGGCGAGTCATTACGGCTATGGAAGCTGGAAGAGATGTTGACATCAACAAGTTGTTGGAGAAAGAACTTTGCCCAGTGCCTCGTTCACTAGCAACTGCTGATTGCCGACTGCGACTGCCAAGAAACAAAGCTGACCTCGGCAAAATCCTCCAGCAAGGCTTACCACAGAATGCTGCTCCACCTCCTCACCCAACTTGCACCATAGTCGATGGGATGGCGATGATACAAACCTTGGGAAATCGAATGGGAGCAAAAACACTCGGGGAATGGAGTGACAATTTTGCAGGGCAAGTTACCAAGCTCTTCTCCAATTCCTGCACAGGGGTTTACCTGGTCTTTGACCGGTACAACAAGTTGACTATCAAATCAACAGCACGGACAAAAAGAAATGAAGGGAGGAAGGCCATCAAGAGAAACGTGCAGTCAAGAAGTCAAGCAATTGGAAAATGGGACAGATTCATCTCTCTGGTTGAAAACAAAGCCAGTTTGACCGACTTTCTCTGTACAGACCTGGCAAGCAAGTTCGAGAACGAACCAGGAAGAGAACTAGTTCTCAGTGGTAGATTCGCAGATGCAGCCAAGGTCTGGACATCAACAGGGAGAGACGTCACACAGCTGTCCTCTTGTGAACACGAAGAAGCAGATTCAAGGATGCTGCTTCACGCAAGAGAAGCCAGCGAGCAAGGCTACATTCAGACAGTTGTTGTCAGTCGTGATACTGATGTCCTTGTACTGCTTACTGCTCATCAGCCCCAACTTAGTCTCTTCATGTGGATGCAAACAGGAACACCGAGGAAGAACCACTTCGTACATGTTCATCTCATCAACATCACTGATCAACAGATAAACTCTCTTTTGGCGTTTCATGCCATCACAGGGTCCGACAGTACCAGCCAGTTTGCTGGCATTGGAAAAAAGTCTGCCTGGAACGTCTTTCTCAGCAATCCACAACTTCTCGAGAACCTCGGAACTGAAGATTTCCCTGACGACAAGGTGCTGACAGATGTTGAATTATTCGTCTGTAAACTCTACTGACCAAACACAAACTGCACCTCTACTCAGCAGCTGAGGTGCGATCTCTTTCACAGTGTGAAGAAAACAATCGAAAACCTGCCTCCATCTCGGGAGGCACTGCAATTGCACATCAAGCGATCCCACTACCAAACACTTGTGTGGCGTAGAGCACTTGAGTCTCATCCTCATCTACCTTCAGTTGTTGACAGTGGCTGGAAGTGTGTGATGACAGAGACTGGAACAGAAGTTCTTGAGCCCATGTTGATGACCCAGGAGCCATCACGAATGCTTTGTCTGGAGCTAACAACATGTGGCTGTGCATCTTGTGCAACAAAACGTTGCAAGTGTGCATCCAATAATCTGGGTTGCACAAAAGCATGCCTATGCAAAAACTGTCCAAATCCAAGGACACATACTTTTGTCGACTAAATGTGTGTTCTTTCAGTTTTATCAGACATACTGTTTAAGCATTCCTGCAAAATGGTAATATAACTACCAAACTACTGAAGACATTACTTATGTTTAACTTGATACCAAGATACTAAGTCATTACTTTGTGTTAAGTTTTCTTTCAGTCCATAATATTTGACAAACCATGACTACAAAGCAATAATTTTGACTTTTGTTCAAGATTTGTTAATGTTATTCTGTGTTAAAGTGTTAAAAGTGTTGGGAATCAAACTTACAAAATTGCTTTTTAATTTGGAGTTAGATTTTTTTTATCTGATAGAAACTGATTATTTCTTGACATTCCCTTTTTTCTGTTTCATATGTTCTTGTTAAACAAAAAATGCAAAGGTGTATTATTTGCTAAAACAATGCCAAAATCGGTTCATATTGCTTTATTTCATTCTTTAATGGTCTCTTGTTTTCACATTATCTGATTTTTAACCATCTTTGTAATCATGCATAACATTGCCAAGAAATAAAAAAATCGCACCACAAACCATCTTCAACGTGTCCTTTTTTAACACCTGCAATTTAAAACACCACAACACACCTATCAAAAGTTAATTTAGTTTGCATATTTGGATTCTGCATGCAAAAAAACATGGGAAAACCTACTTGGTTTGTCAATTTGCTGCTACAAATAGGTGAAATAGGACTTATCAGATAGATTTCGGTAGCCATTTTTAAAACTGTCATGGCGGCCATACTAACCATTTCTGAAATGTCCATCCACCTAGGTTATCTTACCATGTGTCCAGACTGTCGATCTATACCAGTTGGATGCTTCTATCACGAAATATTTAACAGAGCATTTTTTTTAACAGCTACAGATTTCGGCCTCCTGACTATAGGCAAGTTGTAATAAACACGCTCTTATCCGTATATCATTACGTATTCACTATTTTCGGTATGCTTACTTTCGCTATATTTATTTATTTATTTACTTACTTATTTTAGAACGAGATGTATTAAGAAAAATGAGATAAAAGTAGGCTAAAACATGCTCTTAGAATATGTATTTCGTTAAAATGCTTAGTCAGGAGTTCAAGGCAATCTGTTTATTATTAATAAATTAATTAATTTATATATCTGTTTATCTATTTATTTATTTTATTATTTATTTTTATTTATCTATTTATTTATTTAATATTATCATTTACTTATTTATTTATGTTTATTATTTATTTAATAATTTAGTTTGGATGGTGACTGTCCAATCGTTATCTTCCACATCAATTCTAATCCATGTTATTGTACATTAATGTCACCCAAAGTTTGGATTTTGGACACACTGAGCTGACGCTAAAGCGACGCGGACGGATTATGGGAAGCAGAGCACCGTGACTATAAACGTCCTGCGATAAATGTAACTACTTGTAAACAAGAGGGAAAGAGAGACTTTAGACTTTATAATGTTTTTTTTTAAATAAAGCAATTTGTTCATATTAAATGGATGGGGGTTTCACTTAATGGCACTATGAAGGCACCCCACCAGCCGGCCACTTTACAATAAAGACATCCCATGCAGGAACCGCTGAGGTTATACTTTATTTTATCGAACCCCATTTACAAAAATAATATAAGCATCATTATAAAATGTTAACAAAACACATACATATAAAATGCCTAAATTGCTAAATAATAATAATACCATATAACGCCCTATAGTGACCATTTCGCAGAAAGCGTCCAACATCCCCAAGCTGATGTAAAAGACGAGAAGTTTTTGGAGAGTTTTCAAATTAAAAAAGGGTAGGTGACTGGCCTAGCGAAGAAGATAGACGATTGTAGATTGATAGAACAGATTAGGAAGGAGAAAGAATAAATAATAATGACAAAAACAGTTATAATTTAAGGCACTACATGTCAACAAAGTGGGGAAACTGTTTATACAGAAAAACCCGGCACCCCAACGCGGGATTCACGCGTTTGCCAAATCCACGCTCACGTATTGACTTATACACACACGACTTCCAAACACAACAAAATATTTAATTTGAACAGCCGCCTGCCTAATAATTGTTGTTGTCTCTCATTTGGAAACATTTGTAAATGAACCATGCAGTCTGCCTGATCATTCTTTCATCCAAGCCTGCCATCATCTGAACAAAATGTCTTTCCTGGAAACATTCACCTCTTTAAATGTGTTTAAGCGAAATCTGTTATACATGTAACAAGCATACAACATGTGCAGCTCCGTTTCTTTAGCGCCAGGGCAAACAAGACAGTCATTTGATACACATTGTGTGACGATCAGTTCTTGTGTACTTTCAAATTACTGATACTTTGAAAAGTTCGACCCAAAAGTGAATCGCAGCTTTTCATCCACACTTAAACATTTCAGGTAGAATGCCGTCGAAACCGCATGTTTTGCCTGGTTTTAATTTAGCAATGGCCTTTTTTGCTTCCTCTGCAGTAATGTTATGGCCTAAATTTGGCAGCGTTTCAGAATCAGTTAAATCGCCTCAATAGTCATTACTTTGCTCATCAGAATTAAAATATTCTTTAAATGATTTCTCCAATTCTGGCTGCTAATGTTATTTTTAAATGTCTGTTTCTTCACGAGACCAAAACATGATCAAAGTTCTTTCCAGGAGGGTGATTCAAATTTTGTGTGAGATATTAACTTTCACTCGTTTATATTCATGCTTTTTCTTCTTCCACAACTGCTGGTATTTTCGACTTCCCTCTATGTAAGACTGCTTGTCTACTTGATTTCTAGTATGCATATATCGCAGTAATTTGGCCCTAGTCAGTTTTATTTGTTTAAAACATTTTGAGGGGAAAGAGATAGAGGGAGAGAGTCCTATCTGCACAAGACTCTTGAAACTTACACTATGATGATAATGACGGTGATGATAATGGTGGTGGTGGTGATGATGATGATGATGATGATGATGATGATGATGATGATGATGATGATGATGATGATGATGATGATGATGATGATGATGATGATGATGATGATTAGTCGGTGACTTGAGATTCTGTTCTGGGTCAGGGTTTTGATCCTGGGTTGTTATGCTGGAAAATCGCTTTATAAAAACAATATAAGTTTTAAATACGGGTAACGGGCAAGATGGTCTACATGTATTATGCTAGCAGCAGCTTTCTCGGGGCCCAGAATGAGAAGGGAGAGTGGGGAACGGTGTAGTGCTTTGACGCAGAGCTGGGATGGGAAGATGAGGGAGGGGGTGGGGTGGATTGAACTTTAGCAGGAGAGCTTTTGATTAGTTAAGTAGATTAACGTCTCCGGACACTTGATGGGTAAGCACAGTGTACCAGTAAGCTTATAGACAATTCCAGTGGATCCTTCCTTTCAAAGAGAGAAAACGAGACTTATCAGTCGTGCACCCTGTTTGGTTGTATATTTTGTACTCATTTTACGTTTCATGAAAATGGTGGTTGATAGCTTCTTTTTTTCCTTCTTGTTTTTTTTTTTTGTTTTGTTTTATTTTATTTTAATTAATTTTTAAAACCAAATATTTTTGTGGGGCATCCGAACGGATACAACTTGCTCTCAGACTTAGCGCATCTTCACCACACTCCCACCCACCTCAAACCCTATCATCACACCGACCCCGACACCTCCAAGATTGTGAACATGGATGGTGGGTTGGGTGGGGTGGCGGCGACCGATGCATCCTAAAAAGCAGATTGTCTGGCTCCCATCAGGTTCAATTGTACAGTTTTTAATTGCATAAATTACTATATCTGTATCTTCAAATAATATATAGATTGATTTGGGGTTTTAAATAATAGAATACTTAGCGCCTTGGGCAGTTTTTGAGCTGGAAAACCGCTATATATGAAGATTAAATTAACCAAATTCATGGACACATAATTTTAAAAGGTTCTAAACTACACTATCTCAAAAGGCATGACAAAGCATTTGCCTTTTATTGTTTGTGCATGTGACAACATGACTCACTTTTATGCGAGCCTGTCTTAATAGATAACATTTCTACCTATAATCAGCAAATTAAGGCCGATAGTGCTTTTCATAAACTGGCGTATAACAATAGCAAGTGTCCTTAAGAAGATAACCAACAATGCGAATGCCGCTCCTTTTGGGTTAAGTGGTTGCCAAAATCCAACAGTTTCATCTTTATGGAATCCTCCTATCATATCCTATCCGATCCCGTAACTCGAAAGTGGTTGGGGCATCACAGAAGATCGTTTAACCAGCGTACTCCATCTTTTCTGTCCTCAACAACTCTCATGGCTTCGCTCAGTTTCAAGCCAGTCCATTCTCGAATGTTGTCCTCCAACCTCTTTTTCTACTCCCTTTTCTTCTGCCTCATTACAACGTACCTTGCAGGATGTCTTTGCAAGGCCTGATGCTCTGACCGCTGGTGATGTGGCTACACCATAGGAGTTTCCGTTTCTTTATTACTGTCAGCAAGTCATCGTGTGGTGCTGGGTATAGGAAATGCCCAGAAGTCTTCTGTAGCACCTCTCCATGCTTTGTATTCTTCGTTGTAGATCTGCTGTGAGGGCCCATGCATCGCAAGAGTATAGGAGATGGAGATGGCAAGGGAGCGCAGCAACCTTACCTTGGAGTGTAGACTGATGGTCCTGTCTTCCCAAGTGGGCTTCAACCTTGTCAGGGCAACATTTGTTTGTGCGATCCTGGAGAGGACTTCCAGTCGGGATTCATTGTCCGATACAATTGCTCCTAAATATTTGAAGCTGTGCACCGTGTTGAGGGATTGACCTTGGACTTTGATGTCCGTGTTGATATCATTGGTGTTGTTGGTAATCTCTTTGGTCTTCTCTGCATTTATTTCCATTCCATAGGCTCTGGAGGTGGTGTCAAGCCTCTGTACGAGCTGTTCAAGTTCTATTTCCTCTTCAGCCAATTCATCAATCCTATCCTATCGTATCCTATCCCATAACTCGAAGGTCGTTGTGACACCACAGATGATCGTTTAACCAGCGTACTCCATCTTTCTCTGTCCTAATCAACCCTCATGGCTTCGCTCTGTGTCAAGCCAATCCTATTCCTATCCTATCCTATCCTGTCCTGTCCCGTAACTCGGAGGTCGTAGGGGCTCCACAGATGATCGTTTTACCTGCATACTCCATCTTTCTCTGTCCTCAGCAGCCCTGATTGCTTCGCTCAGTGTCAAACCAGTCCACTCTCGAATGTTGTCCTCCCACCTCTTTTTCGGTCTCCCTCTCCTTATACCTCCTTGCACTGTGCCTTGCAGAATGGTCTTTGCAAGGCTTGATGATCTGGTGACGTGGCCATACCATCGGAGGTTCCGTTTCTTGACCACTGTGAGCAGGTCATCGTGTTGTCCAATGGCTTGTGTGAAGGTCTGTCGGACTTCGTCGTTGGTGATGTGTTGGGTATAGGAAATGCCCAGAAGTCTTCTGTAGCACCTCATCTCCATGCTTTGTATTCTTCGTTGTAGATTTGCTGTGAGGGTCCATGCTTCGCAAGCATATAAGAAGATGGAGATGACAAGGGAGCGCAGCAGTTTTACTTTGGAATGTAGACTGATGGTCCTGTCTTTCCAAATTGGCTTCAACCTTGTCATGGCAGCAGTTGTTTGTGCGATCCTGGAGAGGACTTCCTGTCATGACCCAGTGTCTGATACAATGGCTCCTAAATATTTGAAGCTATGCAGTGTTTTGAGGGATTGGCCTTGGACTTTGATGACCGTCTTTATGCCATTGGTGTTGTTGATCATCATTTTGGTCTTCTCTGCACTTCCATAAGCTCTGGATGTGGTGTCAAGCCTCTGTTCCAGCTGTTCAAGTTCTTGTTCCTCTCCAGCCAATCCATCAATATCATCCGCAAAACGAAGATTGGAGATTGCTCTTCCCCCTATGCTGACTGATGACTTCGTGATCTGCAATGGCATCTGACCTGATGCGCTCTAGGAAGATGTTGAAGAGTGTTGGAGAGAGTAGGCATCCTTGACGCACACCGATTGTTGTTCTGAACCAGTTCCCGATGCCGCTGTTATGGAGGACTGCACTGGTAGCCTTGTCATACAGGCTTTTGATGACTTCAATAATTTTGGGGCTGATGTTGTACACTTTCATTGTTGCCCATAGAGCTGCAAGCCAGACTCGGTCAAACGCCTTCTTGAAGTCTATGAACACATGATATAGATGTTGTTGGTGCTGTAGGAATTTCTCACAGATTATTCTGAGCTTGAAAATCTGTTCAGTGGTACTTCGCCCTGCCCTGAATCCTGCTTGTTCTTCAGCTATGATTTGTTCAGCTTGGGGTTTCAACCTGTTAAGTATTATTTTCAGGAGGACCTTGCTGGGGTGGTTGATAAGGCTGATGGTGCGGTAATTTTCACACTCCTGAAGGTTACCTTTTATGGGAAGAGTGATGACAAGCGACTGGGTCCATGGTATAGGCCACTCCCCACTCTGCCAGATCTTGTTACAGATAATGGTGAGGGCATCAATCATCGCTTCTCATCCTGCTTGTAGCAGTTCCGCGGGTATATTGTCCATTTGGTGTATGGTGGTTAAGGTCAGAGCAGTACTCTGTCCATCTGTCCAAGACTTCTTGTTCTTCTGTAAGGCATATGCCAGACTTGCTTTAGATCGTGGAGACTTTGGGCTGTTCAACACTTGTCAGCCGCTTCGCAGTCTGGCAGGCCTTCTTGCTGTTGTTCTTGTTCAGACTGTTCTCTATTTCCTGGCATTGATCTTCTATCTCCTTTGATGTGCGCATGCCTTTTCGGATGTCATTGTTGATTTTTTTTTTGATAATTGTGGATTTTTCGGTAGACATCAGCTCCCTGTGAGGTGTTCTTTTTCTTTTTGTTTATCTCTCTTCGTTTATCACACAGATCCAAAGGTTCAGGTGTGATCCACGGCTTCTTCTTTGGTCGGTGCTTGCCAAGGATCTCAGTGGGGGCATCTGTCACAGCTGAGTTGAAGGTGGTGGTCATGGTGTTGACATCTACTTCACCAGCCCCCAAAATGAGCAGTGGTGCAAATTTCCCTCCAATTGTGGCCTGAAATAGTTCTGCCACCTCCGGGTCTTGCAGTTTGTCCAGGTCGAACTTTAGTACACTTTCACAAGCCAGTCCATTCCCGAATATTGTCCTCCAACCTCTTTTTCTGTCTCCCTCTTCTTCTACCTCCTTGTACCGTGCATTGCAGGATGGTTTTTGCAAGGCTTGATGTTTTGATGACGTGTCCATGCCATAGGAGTTTGCGTTTCTTCACAACTGTGAACATGTCATGGCTTGTGTGATAGTCACATTTATGATTGTAAACAATTTGGTTTTTTCTCCTTCTTCTTCTTGCATTAATACATTTTATCGACACTTCGGTCGTAGGCGTTTAATCTCAAGGCTATTCCAGTAAAGGTGGATAATCTCATATACTAATGCAGCGATGCCAATAGCTGTCTGCCAACGGTTATGTCCCTTGAAGTATTGCTCCGTCCTCGATGTTTCGTTGAATTTTCCTCTACGTCGAAAATGTGGTAGTGATATAAAAAAAAATAGTAAAAAAAAATATAAATATATTAAAAATATTTTTTTTAAACCATGAAAAGACAGAATTTGAAAAGTACAGTACGAGCAACAAACAATACCACAAACGAAAAGTACTGATTGGAAGAGGTAAAGACAAATACTTTAGGAAGAAAACATTCTCTGCAAAGAATTGCTGCATGTGGATAAAAAAAAAAATTAATTCAGCACGCGCTCACAAACACTCACACAAACACCCACCCACACACATTACAGTCACAGTGAAAGCTTTCATTTCATGTTTTTATTTAACCCTTACTTTTTTTTTTAAATTCTAGAAATCAAGAATGTTTCATCTGTTTTGGTCACACGTCATAAATGTCAATAACATTCTGACATTCACTCTATCACACACGTTTGGGAGTTGTTTCGGTGTTGTTGTTTTCAACAGTAGTTGATATGGCTATACTAGATATTCGACAATAGTTAATACGGCTATCCGGGATGTGTTTAAATACTGCCGGGGGATCCATCAGGGTTGACTGATTGGAAGACACCAGCCTTCTTCATCCTCTCGAAGTCCTTTTTGGCGTCGTAGGTCTTGTAAAAGTCGACGTATTGATTCTTTCTCGCCTCGTTGTGCCCGAACTTCCAAGCAACCGCCATGCCGATAGCGAAAGTGAAACCTATGGCAGCATTTTTCTGCAACACAGAAAGAAGGACATATTATATGTGTGAGTGTGTGTGCGTGTGTGTTTGTGTGTGTGTGTGTTTGTGTGTGTGTGTGAGAGAGAGAGAGAGAGAGAGAGAGAGAGAGAGAGAGAAGTGTAGTATCGCTTGGTAAGACAACTCCACAGTTAAGAAGTGTTACAGAAGAGTATAGTATACTGCCAGACATTGACTGAGCAACTAGTTTAAATGTGAGGGATATATAGTTAAAAAATCTTGTCATTGAATTTTGTTAGGTTTTAATAAAAAAAATATTGACTTTTGAAACAAACTTCTTGTTTGAGTATATATTTCACTTTTATTTTTATCATCGCATTTTTTTGACAGGCCAACTGACAGCATGATCCCCAACCAACTCGGAGGACTGACCTAGAGTCAATTTCATTGATTGACTGACGTCAGCACGCAGCACACAATTTCACCACTATCCCACCTCTTTTTTACCTCTTCCATTCGGTCTGCATAGCACAGGCGGCGGAAGCTGCTCAGGATTGGGGGGGGCACACACAAATTTTATTTTATTACAGATTCAGTGGAGGCGCGAAGCGCCGAGCCTTCTAGGGAGGTCCGGGGGCATGCTCCCCCGGAAAATGTTTTTTTCAAGGATGCATAATGGTGCAATCTGAACCTTGAAAAAGCCATTTGTGATGGTCTGGGACATTGAGCTTTTTGAACAATTGAACTGACAAACTCTGGGGTACAAAAATTATCCTCTGCCCCTCCCTTAAAAAAACAACACTCACAAACACAAACATTTATTTATCAGCAGAGATGTTTTGTATACTATTATTATTAACTACTTTTTGTTGATCGTTAATGGTATAAAGCTTTACCTTGTAGTTTATGAACATCATCGCCCTGCTTTCACTTAATTCTATCTTGCTGCAATAGGTTCCTCGGCATTATTACCATTTGTGAATTGTATCTTCTGGCAAAACAGTTCACTGCCTCTTTGAAGTCCTTGTGCAATCCCTGTGCACTTTCAGTAAAGCAAGTCCATTGAGTCTCTGTTGCCCCATTGTAGATTGCAGGTAGTTTTTCAGGTTGCGCAACTGACTGTTTGAACGCTCACACTCGGCAGTAGTGACAGGCAGGGTGCAAAGGTTCTTTAGCATGATGAACAGGTTGGGATAAAAATCCCTTTCACAATGTTTCAGTGCTTCTGATGCCGTGGATGGGATGATAGCTGTCGCATTCTCAGCAGTACTTCGCCATTTGCAAACCCACCGTTGGTATTCTGCATCAAGGGTAGCGTTGTCTGGTAGGTCAGACTCCCACAACATTGCCGGTGTCTTCACCCCTTCTGGAACCTGCATGAAACCATCCTGGTTGTCTATTAAAGTGCTTGGCACCAGACAGAGACCACCAACTGCTAGCCCAGCATTTTTGAACCTCGAGTCCAATTCGGTTGACAGGTGTTCCAAAAAAAGAATGGCAGTGCTAATCTTGAAATATTCTTCTGGAGTGGCCGCAGGTTGGTTGTCACGGAGAGTCTGTCGGTATGCTTGACGAGGAACAATAACACCAGTTGTCAAAGCATTTGCCATTTTGCTGACTTCACCAAACCAGGTAACGAACGCTGTGTCGACATCTCTTCTAATGGAAGACATGCAGTTACTGACCTCTTTGATTTCCCTGTAGACATCGACATCTTTTGTCCTTTTCTGCAGCTTCACTGTCAAGGGTTTCCATTTCAACGATGTTTTTGGACGATTCAGCGATGGTCGTTTCAATGGGTGTTCGTTACAACGAATTGTCATAATTATCAACTTAGCATCTTTATTAATATTTCTAAAAAGTCGTTTTTGGTGGACTATGGCAGTATCAAGGTGAAGGTGCTGGAAGAGGCTTGCGGCCAGAACAAGAAAATATGGCTGCATTTACTAATTTAGGCTTAGGGGTTGGGTTACTTGGTCGTTTCAACGGGGAAAACGCTTTGGACGTTTTAACGGAACCCTTGAAATGGATTTCCATTGAATTGACTATAAATAACTCTTTGTACTTTGGACCAAAAGTGACTAAAAACTGCAATGTTTTAAAAACATGTTAAAAAAATTGAAACTCTTTGCATTTAAAAAAATTCAATTTTTTTTAACATTTGGAGGGGGGGGGGGGTCCGGAATCCAGGTACCCCCCCCCCCATCCCCCTCCACCTGGGTCCGGCCCTGGACATTTACGCCAAATAATTTGAACAATTTTTATAGACACTATGTGAGAGAGAAAAAAAGATATATCATAATACAACTGTGCATATAAGAGAGAGAGAGAGAGGGGGGGGGGTAGGTAGAGAGAAAGGGAGAGAAACTGACCTGACAATGTTGATCCATCACAGTAACAAAAACAGCAGTCATGCATGTCATTTGGCATGGGAAATTACATGTACACCGTTAATTTTCCAAAGTATGCCTGACGGCGTTCATTTCTACTGATAAATTCGTAAGCAGTTTGCGATAGGTCTAGTTGATCTACTTTGTCTTTGAACACATGCATTATAAGACAATTATTTAGACGCTCCTGCGTCATCGTTGCCCGAAGGTATGTTTTTACCCGCTTTAGGGCTGAAAAACTGCGTTCAGCCGTTGCAGTTATGGTTGGGATGGTGAAGTACAGTCTGAGAAGTTTATCCACTTCACTCAGCATCCGTCGCACAGTGTCAGAAGCTTTCAGTTCATCCGGCATTGCTTGGAAGATGGTGATCCTGAAGTGAGCCGTCTTCCTGGTGTCACCCAGTGCATGTGGGAGGAGCTCTAGCTGAGTTTTGAGTCTGTCCAAGTCGATGTCAGCGGAATATGTATCTTTGATTTCTTGAGGAATTTCTGGTCTCTTCCCTGCTGCTCCATCACTTAGAAGAACTTAAATTTTCCTTGGTAAGTCGAGAGCTATTTGATCAAACCGGCTCTTTAAATGTTCTTTGATGTTGTCAATGGCCTCACAGTATTGCTGTCTGTAGTAAGCAGATGGACAAGAGTAGCTGTGACCCTGTGAGCCATCGTCCAGTCTTCGTGGAGGCTGCTTCTGTCAAGGAACGCAGGGCTCATCACACAAATTTGCAGCTTTCGTTGTGATGTCAGCAAAAAATGTCTCATAACAATCTTCATGCCGCATGCTTTCCAGTGTTCTCAGACAAATTTCAGCAGCGTTTACTGCGTCATCACAAGTCGTTTGTTTTCTTTGAAGAACAGTCGCCAGCTCTTCAGTCACAGCAAGGATCTCATCTTTGAATCTTTTTGCAACTCCTGACACATTACCCTGAAAATTACTCGCGCGCCCCGTCGTAGGCCTGCCGCTACAGTTTTGCAGTGCTGTGAAAATGGTCTCAGCACAGGTATTGTTAACTTGCATCAGTCCAGAGAAAGGGGGAAATATTGGTTTGAACCCCCAAATAATGTTTTTTGAGGGGCTGAATATTGGGGGGGGGGGCAAATGTATAGGTTTGCCCCCCCAATATTTTTCTAGGGGGGGCCAGTGCCCCCCTTGCCCCCCCCCGCTTCCGCCGCCTGTGCATAGACCCTGTCACGACGACAGTTCATAATGACAGTTGATAATGTTAATAAACTATTGCCTTAGCCTACTCTTTGAATGTCCCACCAACCTTTTTTTTAATGCCCCCCAGCTAGTTATTCAAAGAACTGACATAATTATTTGCCATTATTCATCAATGTCTGGTTGACCAGCCAAATATGTATTGCTGATCTTGTGACTACAGACTAAAAAAAAAACGTACGGCTCTGCCAACAGTAGGCCTATAACTGACTGACTTACTGACTGACTAGTCCAGCAACTCTAGCTTTGCCTGACAAACCGACCGACTTTTTACCAACTTTCTGACTGAGACAGCTCATAAAAGCACTCTGCCAACGTATCATTGACTGACTTACCGACTGGCTTTTCATTATCCAATTGTCGACTGTATGAATTGACTGATTGACCAATTGGCTTTCTGACTAGTCAAGAAACTGTATCCAGTCATTATAATTTAAACGACCAACCTCACCCACCCACACCATCCACCCAAATCTTTCTCCACCCACCATTCTCCTGGGAAAAAAGCTCAGACGGTTCTGGACGACACAATAAAAGTCTCTCGGCACAAGATTTACAGCCAAGAAGGCCACACAAAACCAAAAAGATTGAGGTCGGTCAGTGCCCTGCACTATCTGTTCTACTTGTACGCCAAACGAGATTCGTCACGGTTAATTTGTATTCTCTTTGCATGCATGCGTGGACTAAAGATCTTTCGAAGGTAAAAAGTGGCTTGCTGCCTTATAGTAAAGTGATAAATGGAAACAAATTGCAGAGGAGGGTAAATACATTAAGATTCAAGATATAAAGTAAAATGCGGCAGCGCGTCGAGTCTAAAGTTCGACTGATAGATTGTGAACATTTAATATTCGATGTAGAATGGTTAACCTGATAAATATATTTTTTTTGTCACTTTATTGTAATTTTTTACCGGGAAGAGACAGATCTGTGTTAAATAAATATAAGGGAAGATTATGCTGTATTAATTCAAATAGCTGGCAATGCAGTAGGACAGCTAGTGTGGATAATATCTGATCTTTGATTATGGACGCTTAATAGTTGTTGTTTTTTAAGGACATAAGAGGTAATAGCAATGTTTGAATTAAAATTTTAATCTGAATCTAAACGGACTTGGAAATAGTAACTTTATTTATTGTACAAAAGAATCTAAAGGTTGCAACTCATTAGGCTTGACCTAATATTTATTTTAACAGTAACGTTATGGCTATACATTACCTGCATTCATTCTAGATAAAGGTTTATAGGGACCTACCAGATCTGCCGGCTATCCCATCAGTTATTAAGTTTTGCCTTTGTTTAGTTACCAAACTGAGTCGTAGCATACCTTAAGTGTGCCGGCGAGCAGGCCTCGCAGCTGAGGTTTCTTAACTGGTCCAGGCATGCTTGCTGTTGGATCTGAAACAAAATTAGTTTGATCGGTCAACAAGTAAGCTTACTTACATCACTGATTTACTTCAAGTCAAGAACTCTTTATTTGTCTTCACAAAAAGAAAGTGAACATTTCGCCAGTCGCTTGATAAAGGTAAAAATGATACTATACAACCGTAACATACACGTAGGCCTATATACACGCAGGCCTATATACACGCAGACTCGCGCGTTCATACATTCTTTTGCATTCGAGTGTAAAGGCACAAAATGTATACAAGAGGTAGGTATAAATATTGACGACAGTCGAGTGGAGCTTCAATGCTGTTAGTGTTTTGGGGAGTCGGGGAGTGTAAAGAGAATTCACGGCGAGTGAAGGAAATAGGGAAGCCAAGGGATGTCGGCAAGAACAGCAAAAGTAGCGTTGAAATTACCTGATTTAAAAATTAAAATTTCAAACTGGAGAGAGAGAGAGAGAGAGAGAGAGAGAGAGAGAGAGAGAGAGAGAGAGAGAGAGAGAGAGAGAGAGAGAGAGAGAGAGAGAGAGTTTTAAAGCTGTTGCTGAGTTGCTGAACGGAAGGACGGGGGTGGATAATGATGGGAAGAGGGAAGGAAACAGTTAATGGCCAGTTAAACTTTTTATTTTATTTTAAAGAAGCTAGTAGGACATTAGCATTCAAATTACCTGATTAAAGCAAAGTTTTATTCAAAGCTGTTGTTTGCCGGAGAGAGGGAGAGGAGCGGAAGGGAAAAAGAAAGAGAGAGACAGACAGAGGATAAGAGCGAAGGGAGCATGAAATAAAGGGTGGTAGGAGAGGGGGTTTTGTATTGAAAAGAACGAGAATGTTAAGGGTAGAGTAGAATAGTAAGCCTGCATTCAAATTACCTCATTACGTTCCTTTAGCCTTATGTACTGTATATTTGAGGACAAAGCAGCTGTTGCCACACGGACGTCTTTTTTGTTTGACAGAGTGTGCATGTCAAGCTTTACAAGCGAGAGAATGAGTTTGTTAATGAGTTTGGTATGGACATAATTTCTATAGTGTGTAGCATTAAAAGCAAGAAATCTTAATGCGATATCATGAAGGCACACTAGTGTGTGACGTTTATTTATACATTTATTTAATCGTTCTTATATAGCGCTTTTCCAGCTCAAGAGCTGCTCAAGGCGTTTGCCAATACAGGATCAGACTCAAGTCGCCCACTTCCAGCTTTTGGTTTGTTTTGCGACTCATTGTTTTATCAATAGTATCTTCTTTGTGGGTGAGAGTGTCCCTTTCGAGATAACTTGATTTGACTTTAATTTTGACTTGACTCCCACTGGCATACTTTTTCGGCCTATACAAACTAACCTTCTAATAATAAATAGTATTTAAAATAAATAGGTAAACTAGTTTTCATCCTTCCCTACTCTTTTGTATGAATGTAGCCACCTCACCCACCTTAATAATCTTCTTATTTTGTTGACTTGTACCAAAGAGCTTATATATATAGTCTTTGCTTGTACAATGATATTACCCCTTATTTCTTCAAGATTACTCTATTAAATCCACCACCACAAAAATATGATTTTCAAAACTAGATCTCAGTAAATAAATTACCCTTAAATGTCTAGGAGACAATCATTCTGTGTTACAGAGTTTAATTGAATAAAAAAAAAACTAGCGCTGAATTATTTTAATTAATACATTATACTGCAAGACAGACATAATTAAAGACAGTTAGACAGGCAAGAAAGACAAGCAGAAAGACAGAAAGAAAGAAAATAGCAGCATATATTATACTGTATCTATTGGGAAATGGTCTTGTGCAGCAGAAAGAGCTAGGTGCCTCACTCGAAGCACTTGATGTTTGTCAGATAACAGTGCGTTGAGTGATAACACATACAGACAGACCGAACATGGTACTAACACAACACAGGAAAACCAGATACAAATAGTTAAACCTACGTCTACATCAACAGAACGACACCCGGCTTTAATCTTGGTGGGCCAGATAACGGTGGCAATATTTCTGCTGTCCACTTTAACAGTATGATTTGCTCTGGTGGTCCCGTGTTGATTTAGATTATCCTTGTGTGCCTTATCGCCAGTGGTGAGTGTGGACTTTAAACTTCAAATGTCGTCGTCCACAACCGAAACATTTGTAACACCCTTCACCGAAAGACAAATACCTAAATGTACAAATAGACAAGAAATAAATCTGAATCTGCATTTATTTATTTATTTGTCTTTGGGCCTGTACTGTACATAGTATAATGAATGGAAAATGCACAATAACACAACTATTAGGCTTAATCCGGATTAAATAAACTTGACTTTCGTAAACCAATTAGTACAAAACTTTGCTACTTTGAAGTCTATATTATATTAACTTTATTTGAACTATAGAGAGTGATTTGAATTTGTGCCAACCAAAAATAATAACGAATAACGAATAACGAATAATAACGAATAACGAATCTTTATTGTCCCCATTTGCACAAGGATATTTGTGTGTGATGCACAGTACTGTTAACATATTAAGAAGACAACACAAAGGTTAGCGTACATGTATACAATAAAGAAACGGCAGCGGATATTAAAACACCTTATTGCATTTTAAAAAAAAATTTAAGACTATAACTGCCATTTTCTCAATTATTCACGCTTTCTCATGACCATGGTAATCACGCACCGACTCATCCCACACACACAAAGAACTTTGCGGGTTAAATATGAATTGAGTTAAAACAAAACGTCAGTACATTGTTTACTGAAGTCCGTTTACAGGCACGAAAAGAAAATGGAAGAAGTGGACGCCCTCGGGCGGCCTGGGTCAGGTCCTGTATCGACCAGCGCCTTAAGCAGCTCTTAAGCTGGAAAAGCGCTATATAAAAAACGATTAATGAAAGAAAGAAAGAATACATATTATATGAAAATAATGGAACGGAACAGAAATAGGAAAGTTTAGTGAAAAAAAATCTTGCATGTAATCTGACATAATATGCTTTCCCGTGTTCTTCGCCTGTTCTTCCTTTAAATGCAAGCGGGTCACAGTTGCGACCTTAGTCAAGGACATTGAATCGTTGGGTTCTGCACGTACACATCGTTGCTACGTCGTTAGTCACCGTGCCTTTTCAAATGCAGGATACAAGATACGACGTGAAAAGCGAACGTCGAGCCATGATACGACGAGAGTGCGTTAAAACACATAAAATAGTATTTAGACACTCAAGACGAGCAAAGAAGCCAGACAGGAGTGTACAGTTAAAGAGGCAGGGCACACTAGTGATGATATAGATAAAAAATGTTTTAGAGACGAGTACAGGAATGTCTTAGGACAGAAGCCATCAAATCTAGCACAGAACTCAACTATACAGCCCACATATGCCCAACAAATGTTAATGTGCTGGTACTGTTGATTTGCAAAGGTTATTACTTAATATTAGATAAACAATTTATTTGATCAAGTATTCCATGCAGCTGTATTTAAACTTAGCATCATCTGGATACCGTTAGCCTCAGTCTCACGGCATCATCCATCGTCTGATACACTCAGTGCATGTGAGGGCATGCCGCGTCCGCTTCACTAACAGGAAGTATCGTATAATTATGCCCTACCTTTTAATCACCAGAGTGCTCTATTTTAAGAGGCGTGTGCGTCACTATGCCTTTATTAGTAATAAATGCTAGAATCATTTTGAATGTTCCTTATCTTGGTGTGTGTGTGTGTTGTTTTTTTCATTTGCTTCAATTATTTTCCGCAGAATGTCGAACAACATTTTTTTTCTTATCGCACACATAGATACACACACAGAGCATGTTGGAAGCAAAATAAGCAGAAGAAGAGAAAGGAGGGAGGGATGGAGAGAGTAACCAGATCAGGTACGTCGATGGTCATCAAGCATTCAGTGGGACATCCAGTGGTTTTTGTTTAAATTTCGGACACACACACACGCACACGCACCCACACACACTCACACACACACACACACTCTCTCTCTCTCTCTCTCTCTCTCTCTCTCTCTCTCTCTCTCTCTCTCTCTCTCCAAATATATGTTCTTACGAACTGTTCGTATACAGTGCATTCAGGATATTGTCTACTTATCTGACTCTGTGGAAATATTTCAAAAAATCATACATAAAATGCGTTTGAATTATTCATGGAGCACAAAATACGTAACTGATATTCATTGTATATGCCAGCAAACAATGTCTGTACAACATTTATTATTTGAATGTACAACATTATTACCAATATACAAGGCAAATAATGTTTTGATCAATGAAATCGATAGTATGACAGATATTTTATATAATCATACACTTATTGAAAAAAAAATCGCTTACATTATCTTACATACTGTCATACAAAATATTTTTTGATTAAGTACATAAATATGTGTTTACGTTTATGCATGTGTGTTTGTGTGTATGTCTATGCATATATATGTTTGTGAAAGTCTAATATCATTTTATCAATGAAAAGACTTTAAATAAAAAATCTGAATCTGAATCTACTTCTCTGTACAATACATGCACTAAACTATGCGAGCCTCATACGCGCTGAAGTACCCTTTCCTCGAAACCCGTGTCTAAATAACATTCCAGATAGTCTAGTCAATCTAAAGCTGGTTAGTCAGTAAAGCGCAGCATAGTCCCGTAACGACATTCACACCATGGAAGTACAAACTATGATTCACACAGAGCGAGAAAGAAAGAAAAAAAAAGAGAGAGAGAGAGAGAGAGAGAGAGAGAGAGAGAGAGAGAGAGAGAGAGCAGTAATGGTAGCAGTGGTAGAGAGAGAGAGAGAGCAGTAATGGTAGCAGTAGTAGCAGTAGAAGTAGGTAGTAGTAGTAGTAGTAGTAGTAGTAGTAGTAGTAGTAGTAGTAGTAGTAGGTGTGTGAAAGATGCTTACATGAGCAGCAAGGTGTCGTAACGTGAGACGTTAGATTTCAAAGCATCATTCATTGAGAGATTAGGTTTAATTTCAGACACAAATCGATATAAAGAAAAGGGGTTAAAAAAATGGGGGGTGGGGAGTGAGGGGGGGGGGGGAGAGAGAGACAATTCCTATTGCACTATAATGAAACAGTACACTTTACATCAGAACTTTGCAGGCAACCGAGACTTCAATTGAAGTTTCAGAAAGGTACAAATTAATATAGGTTAAGGTCAAAACAAACACCATATCTTTATCATCATCATCCTCATCCTCCCATCCTCCTTCTTCTTTTTCTTCTTCAAAAGATTTTTTTTAAATAATTATTATTTCTGGTGGAAAGTGGTGTAAAAGAATGTTAAGCGAAGATGAATCCAGTAGACCTACATGTATATAATAGTATGAAACTGTGTAGCGAGTATTCGTGTCTGTAATGCTAGAGTCGACGCAAGTTTGTTAGTGCGAACGTACATAATCCAGGCATGACCTCACTGAAAAGCATTCTTTGCATTCCATAATTATGTGCATAAAGAAGTGCCATGGAAATCACATAACGCCATTGATTAATAATATTGAACAGCAATAAAGAAGTGACAAATTAAAAAAATAATTAGTCAATAACAAGCACAGATTAAATTATGCTAACTACACAAAGGAGGAACGATGGAACTAGTAACTAACGTAACTAACTAACTAATTATTTATCACTTGGTGGTGAAATTATTTGTCTCCTACTCCCAGTTATCTGCAATGGAGGGCTTCACTGTTGACTGTTGCAAGAATACGGTGAGGAAGATGAAGGAAGGAGATTAACACTTAGCTTCAAGTACACTCAACAGACACAGAAACACACAGCACGCACGCGCGCATACGCCCAAAGAGAGAGAGAGAGAGAGAGAGAGAGAGAGAGAGTAGGGGGTGGGGGTGGAGGTGTCAGTCGATGGTGGGGATTAAACAGAGCGCCAGGTGTACAGGTTATTAAGCGTCGTTGCATTCGGCGCTCGTGTAACCGTCATGTTGCAACATAATGGGTCACCCTTAGGAGGTCGTCAGAATCATGGATATTAACTTCATTTGCTGGAATTTGGGGGACAAGTTATTGTATTATTCAATTCATTATCTTCATTCCTTCCTCCCTCCTTTCTTCCTCTGTTCAGGACCCACATAATGTTATGTTTAAAATTAGTATGCCAGCCACGCCCAATTGAGATCAACTGAATCGTGAATCAGCATAATTTATGCTGCTTACTAAGTTACTAACTGCTACCACTCTACCCAAGAAAAAAATAACCATTTCCACTCCTTAGTTTGTTAGTTAGTTAGTCATTGTTTATAAAGACCAGCAGACTGCAAAGGGCCGAATCAGGACCACAACTTGGATGAAAGAGCACTCACCCCTAATTCGTATAAAAGATCTGCTAAAACAACCCTAATTGTAATATAGAAGGCACTCCACCAGCCGGTCAATTTACAATAAAGGCATCCCACGCAGGGTACGCTGAGAGGCTAGCTCAAAAATTAATGAAAATGATTTTACAATACAAAACTATAATTTCAACGAAGTGAAAGTAGGAAAAAATATAGACAATTTTTTTTCTCAAGAACAGAATCTGTAATTTTGAACGAATAATTGCTATAAAACTATGTTCATCAGTAACTGCTATGGGATATGTATAGACATATATCGCTGACAGATGCAACATTGGTAATAGTTTCCTATTCGTCAATACTTGACCCAATTAGTTCAAGTATTTGTATCACACAACAACGTGTGTATAATACGGTGTTCAGATAGGCGACAGACACACAGTTATGGCATGACTGTAACGAGGAAAGAAATTCACGTCAGTATTTGAGTCCTGAGTCCTTTTGTGTTGTGTTGAGCAGACAAAATCAGTAATAGTTGTGTGGAAATAGATTCTGTGCAGCTGCTGAAAAGCAGATTTCTTAATGATAAGTACACATAGTTAAACTACTTAGCAGTAGGTGATGTATTCTAAACTTCGCAGGCGCAGAAATTAACATATTAACAAGAGAAAGCGCACTCACTCAGTAGCAAACACAAACACATTCACTAAGTAGCAAACACATTCATTTAGTAACAAACACTTAGTTGCACGTTGTTTGTTTATTCGCTATCTTCCCCCGTTGGGGTGCCGGGGGTTTCAGTATAAATAGTATCCCCACTTTCTGGAAATTTAGTGCTTTAAATTCCCACTGTCGCTGTCTTTTTCATTTGCTCTTTCTCATTCCTGATCTGTTCTATCAATCTGCTATACTATCTTCTTCTTCGCTAGACCAGTCACCTACCTTTTTTCTTGAAAACTCTTCCGGGACAAGACTCCTTATTTGTGTGGTGTCTGTTGGATCAGCTTGGGAATATTGGACGCTTTCTGCCAGGTGGTCACTAGGGCTTACTATGATGTTATTATTTAGCAATGTAGGCATTTTATATGTATGTGTTTTGTTGATATTTTATAATGATGTTTGTATTCTATTTTGTTTTTGTAAACGGGGGTTCGATAAATTAGAGTATAGCCTCAGCGTCCCCTGCGTGGGATGTCTTTATTGTAAAGTGACTGGCTGGTGGAGAGCTTTCAGTTTTACCACTAGGGTTGTTTCAGCAGATCTTTTATGCGTATCAGGAGTTGTCCGGTCCTGATTTGGCTCGGAAGAGTCCGCTGGACCTAAAGCAATAATCATGTAATGTAATGTAATGTAATGTAATGTAATGTAATGTAATGTAATTCGCTATCTAATTTGATTGGCTTATAGTTAGTTAGTCATTGTTTATAGAGCCGAATCAGGAACACTACTTGGTTGAAAGAAGGCTCACCCCTGATCCGTATAAAAGATCTGTTGAAACGACCCTAATGGTAACACTGAAGGCACTCCGCCAATCGGACATTTTACAATAAAAGGCATCCCTTGCAGGGTGCGCTAAGGCGGTACTCTTAATTTATCGAACCCCCATTTACAAAATCACAATAGAATATAAACATCATGATAAAATATTCAGAAAACATATACATACACAATTGCCTATATTGCTAAATAATAATACCATAATTAAATGCCCTAGTGACTATTTGGCAGAAAGCGTCCAATATCCCCAAGCTGACCCAACAGACCCCATAAACAAATGAGGAGTTTTGGGAGAGTTTTTAAGAAAAAAAAATTGGATGACTGGTCTAGCGAAGAAGATAGTAGATCTATAGATTGATAGAACAGATTAGGTACGAGAAAGAACAAATGAGAATGACAGAAACTGTGGTAATTTAAGGCATTAAATTTTAACAGTGGGGAAATTCTATATACAGAAAACCTCGGTACCCCAACGGGGGTTTTGATTGGATTTGGATTAAATTTGGATCGGATTGGTTTTGGATTTCACGTAAACCCACACTTTATACACGATATATTAGCGCTATGGTATTCAATAAACTGAGGTTTGTTTTTCTTCTAACAAGCACCAAAAATAGAGAATTCTACCTTCAATGATAGGGCAAAGGCAGAGTACATCTTTGTTAGTTCTGAGACGAGTCCTGCATATGTTGAGGGGGATAAAGCAAACGCAGAGTACAACATCTTTGTTAGTTCTAAGACGAGTCCTGCAGATGTTGAGGGGCACAGGCTATCGGCTCTTGTATTGAAGCTTAAAATAGATTAAAGGGTGTCGGAAAATGTACACACAACCGTGCTCTTCCACAACCCACTATACGCCAGATTATCCTCGAGCTGAGCTATCCACAGTTAGGCCTCATTAGTGGAAAGTAAGTTACTCGCTTACAGTAACAACATTATTATAGTAGAATATTGGAATAGGCGTATAATAGGTAAACAGTTCATAAACCGTTGATATAAAAATGTAAGCTGCAATCAAGAAAGTCATCAGAAGACGAGCATCAGATCTGAAGCTAGATACATACACACCTGATTCGCAAAGCAAAATAATTGGCCTAATAATACAATTCAGCTAATCTTAACTTTGCTTCTAAACTATAAGTTCAGAATCTCGTATGATATTAAAAAAATCCTTTGCGCTTAAATCAATAAGTCCCTTGTAGGACTATATTTATGAGGACAAATTTCTTTGGACAATTTTCTTATTATATCTAATTTCGGACAATCGGACAATATTTGGTCATTTAACAAGTAACAATATATCGTTCCTAACCTGTTCTATCAATCTACTATCTTCTTCGCTAGACCAGTCACACACCTTTTTTTTCTTGAAAACTCTCCCAAAACTCCTCTTTTGTGTATGGGGTCTCGGTAAACATTGTAAACATTATGCTCTAACAGGACGATGGATCTCAAGATTCCATGATAAACACAAAAGTTCTGCCCTGCATTATCTTGCGCGATAGAAGGGGTTGTACATCTGGCTGGCGTATTCTGTGGGGAGAATGGGATTAAGGAAGACAGACTAGACACAGCATCATTCTCCTTTTATTATTTCCCAGTCTGGCAGTTCTCCAGTCTGTAGCATTATTGCGTAGGCTTTTGTGTGCTGTTGAAAGACGTGCGTGTGTGTGTGTGTGTGTGTGTGTGTGTGTGTGTGTGTGTGTGTGTGTGTGTGTGTGTGATCACAGAGCTAATAAGAAAACAAAGAGGTTTAGACAATAGCGCGTGCACTAAGTTTAAAAGGGACAAACGCAATTGCCTCGTTCGATGACAGTTCGATGTTGCGGTGTTGTTATATGCATAATCTGTCCATAAGCCAAGAAATAACATGTTTAATTTCGATGTATGAAGAACCTTATTCAATAATTAAATATTAATGTTAGAATATTTTGAATACTCCGATAGAAACAAAGAATAGAAAATAGATCATGATCAATCACCCCTTCCTCGTATACACGTCCCCTATTTTTTTTTTAACATAAAATCAATGCCGCTTAGAAAGACGTCGCTCTTATTACATTTTTTAATGTGTCGTCGGACAACAAGTGAATGGTTTAAAATTTTTACTGAAAACTCTGCCATCATTGGAAATAGGAACAAAGGAGTAATTCTAGCCTTTGCTGAAACCTGTTCTGTTAGAAAGTTGAAAAAAATCAGAGAGAGGGAGAAAGAGAGAGAGAGAGAGAGAGAGAGAGAGAGAGAGAGAGAGAGAGAGAGAGAGAGAGAGAGATTACATCTTCACAACCGAACGTGTTTTGTAGCAGAAACGAACAAATTAAATGCATTTTACTGTCCGTCTGCCGCATCACCAATGGTGGGTGTAAACGTTAAATTTCAATATTCATCATTTTACTGAAGGTGTTGAAAGTTTTTTGTTTGTTTTTTTCAATAACATGCGTTGATTTGTAAATTATTATAGTTTCGGACACCGCGATCATTTCAGTGTTTCTCGCCAAATCGCTTTCTTTTTTCCGTCAGAGTAAATGTTTTCCTGAATGCAAAAAAACACAAAGCGATGTTTTACCATTTATCGATGATTAAACATTTCCTTTTTTATAATCTTGTTCTCTGGTTTAAAAAAAATTGTTGTGAAAGTGACACGAAAACAAAACAGTCGAGGCGAACTATCTTGTATCTCTGTTCACACTGATTAAAATGCCTTACAAAATCACGAATAGGAGAACAGTGATAAAACAAACTATAGATTTTCTTAGCTTTAACCCCAAAAGCTTTTGACAGTTGTAAAAGTAACAGATGCGAAATTACAAAAGAGAACACACAACCGGTATAGGTTTACAATAGTAATGTTCTGAGAAGAAACAATTAAAATAACATTTGAAAACACATTAACATAGAAT
Organism: Oncomelania hupensis; assembly: GCA_036898135.1. Taxonomy (NCBI): domain Eukaryota; kingdom Metazoa; phylum Mollusca; class Gastropoda; order Littorinimorpha; family Pomatiopsidae; genus Oncomelania; species Oncomelania hupensis. The sequence continues at coordinate 136,302,995 of CM072511.1, read as the reverse complement.
TGAGATAAAGTCAGAGAAAGAAAGAAAGAAGATGGTCAAAGAAAGCAAAGACGGAAAGACGCAGACAGGTTGGCAAAATTTGTGCATGGGATCTCCTCAACTCTTCCCCCTTAGATGGTCAAAGAAAGCAAAGACAGAAAGACGCAGACAGGTTGGCAGAATTTGTGCATGGGATCTCCTCAACTCTTCCCCCTTAGATGGTCAAAGAAAGCAAAGACAGAAAGACGCAGACAGGTTGGCAGAATTTGTGCATGGGATCTCCTCAACTCTTCCCCCTTTTAACTCAATCCACATCCCTCGCCAAAAACTTAATAAAACTCCTCCACATAACCTGTCGCACAGCTTTATCGATTTGGCGTATGGCCATGTGAAATGGCCGAATTGCCCTCAGAAAGAAAAGGTCGAAAGAAAGACAGACACAGTGGAAGTGTCAGACTTTGACAAACCACCTTAAAATAAAGATTTTTTTAAAAGAATTCCGAGAAAAAATCGCCAGTTCTATTATTATTTTTAATTCCATATTACAGCTGAAACTCCTTGTTAGTTTATGTGGAGCTAAAACAAATGTCTACTCCTTTGTCATCTTGTTTCTGTCAATTATAATGCCATAGTGAAGAGATCAAAAAATATGTTTAAGTCTGGGCAAACGCTCACTTCTCAATTAGTATATTGTTTCAATGGTTGAAGTGCCGCCAAAGACATCAAGAGACGCACTAAAACAAATTATTCCACATCAAGAGAGAGAGAGAGAGAGAGAGAGAGAGAGAGAGAGAGAGAGAGAGAGAGATGTAATGATTATCCACAGCTTCATTACTTCCATACGTTGGGATACTAAGTTATCAATACATAAACTAAAACAAGCTCCTAGTTGTATAGTACAACGCATACTCATAAAAGGTCTCGGTTCACTACTTTACAAAAAAGCTACTATATATCAGCAAATAGTTCTCAAAGTAGCAACACACCTCCGTCAGAAAATCAGTTTGGTCTAGTAATCCCTTTGACTCCCGTTTTTTGTTCGGTGTTGGACTTTAGATTAACGGTAAAGATATCGTTAGCGCAGCTTTGTTTCTCGTGCCAAAATACATTAACAGTACAATGCCCTCACTTCATTCAAACTTTATCTCAATATACCTCAAGACAAGATTTTATCGATCGCAACAGAACTAGAAAACATTTCCCCCACCCACACCCACCCTTTGTCCCTTTTCACCCCTCCTTTCCTCCCACCCCCTACTACCCGCCTTCATTTTTATATCTGCAACTAACAGCATACCCTTGAACATTCCTGGAAATTTAAAAATCAGTGCCCCTCATATCTTTTTGTCTGGTGTGAACAGGTACGATTCATAATTGCTCGACTGTTTCTGTAACTGAAAGCCCTATCAAAAAGGCTCGATTAAGTTAAGCCCTTTCATACACGTCGTGAGGTTGTTTGGAGAAAAAAACAAAACAGATTAACTTCGGCATTTATTAGATGGGAGGGGGGGGGGTGTTGGAGTCAGAGTATATAAAGATACTGTTTGGGGAAATCATCCACAGATCTTAAGAGAAGAGACTGTGAGCTCAACTTTTTATAGTTGGGTTTGCTTCAACTGGTCTCTTGAAACTCTGGGGGATATGGAAGTAGGTGGAGAGTGTGGTTGGGAAAGAAAATGACTGTTTTACTGGAAGCCCTTTGCATGGGTTGGTCGGTGTTTATGGAAAGAGACGCTGTCTAACTACACTTTTCTTACCCAGGTCGTGCTAGAAGTCACTTCTTTATTATCGTACCAAACAGCCATGCACTTTAGTACTAGGTGCGCAGGTTTTTTAAAGAAAGAACAGCACAGATTTAACATGTGGAATGCTGAATCCCTTTATTTCAATAAATAAAACGCGTACAGTCGTGTTCTTTAGCTAGTACTATATTTGTGTTTTGTCTTTGTGTGGTGGTATGTTCTTTCAATGGATGGTTTTGTTTAAAACAATATTTGGGGGAAAAGGTATGTCAAGAAATCATTTTTTGTTTTTGCTTTGATGCGTTTTCTTTTTTATTTAGTATTTATTATTTGATATTTAGTATCATTCAACATCATATTAGCGCAGACCATAAAGCAAATATGGAAATAGGAACTAAGTAGATAGCGGAATGAAGAAAGCTGGGGAGAGGGGTAGGGTGAAGGGGAGGAAGTGGCGATAAAAACAAGTATAAGGATTCAGCAGGGAGGGAAAGAGCTGGGGAAAGAAGAGAAAGAGGGGGAGGGCGGGGAGAATGGGGTGCAGAATTGATTAGGCGGCATCGACAAGCTCTCAGGTCTGCACAAAGAACATTGAAAGCATCAAAGCTGAGTGATTTTTCAATTACCAACGCTATCAACCTCAGGCTACAAACCCGTTCCGTCCCTAAAAGCGATCGAATCAATGGCCCGAGAAAGAGGTGCCTCCTATTCGAACCTCGTTAACCACAGCCTGGATTATCGAACTGAGTTTTATTTACTTACATGTTTGTTGCTATTGCTATTGCTGCTGCTGCTGCTGCTGCTAATGATGATGATGATGATGATGATGATGATGATGATGATGATGATGATGATGATGATGATGATGATGATGATGATGATGATGATGATGACAGAGACTTCAGAACTTTATTTTAAAAGGTTAAGATTTTAGGTATAAGCCTATTCTTACAATCAGACCTTTTGTAATAAATTAACATCAAGATTTACTATACCATAAAAAAATACAATGCAAAAAAAAAAAAGCACAACCACCATTACTGCTACAACTACCACTACCGCTACTACTACTACTACTACTACTACTACTACTACTACTAGTACTACTACTACGACTAGGGAGACAGAGATAGAACAGAGACAACCAGAGAGGAAGTTAGGGTTAGGAAGTTTCGGAAGAAAGTTAGGGTTATACCCAGCCTTCTTAGTCGAACTTCCTACGCACACGAAAGTCCCCAAGCAGCGTTCTTTTTCGTCTCTTCTTTCTGATCCATGCTGCATCTTACAAGGGAACGCCTTCGGCCACTTTCTTTCTCAGTAACGACTGTTATTTCTTTGGCCTTTTCCGCCAGAACTCCCGGGACCCCTACATTTATCCCAACAATAGCACGTGGCACAGTGAACTTTTGAAAAAACAATGTGGGGAGAAAGCAACACAGTCGATTCACATTGAGAATACGAGACTTCTGAGGTATATACACCCATGAATGGGAATATCTCTGATACTCTGTATGCAGTCGATCAGGACGAGCGAAACCCATGCAGTCGATCAATACGAGTGAAACCAAAGTCAGAAATGATCATCTTAGGCAAGCATCTTCGGAAAAAAGAAAACAAAATAAATTTTAAAATAAGGAAGCAATTTAGCGAGCTTCACAAAGTACAAAATGCAAAAAACGAACGGATGGCATGCTGCTATTTTAATTTCTTCTCCCTCTTCTGCCTCCTCCTCCTCATCATCATCATCATCTTCTTCTTCTTCTTGATACGGTACCATAGGTGACATCGACTAAAACCGTCAGCACTTGATATGACAGGACAAAAGAATTAACGGCTTAATTTTATCAATGTTTTGCACGCACCGGACAGTGGTCACTCTATGCTCATATGACAGTTAAGGCAACGAACGCTTGGTAAAGATAATATTAGCATTAGCTATTCGTTTTACTCTGACAGCCTGAAAATATTATGATAAATAAGCTGTTCTATACTATACTAGGACACGACACGAAGTACAGTATTAGCGTTGTAAAATTGTCCATACTACCTAGACTGCTCTGTGGCTGTGATTTTGAACGACTTTCACTGTTACAAATTGAGAGAGAGAGAGAGAGAGAGAGAGAGAGAGAGAGAGAGAGGGAGAGGGGGGTGGTGGGAGGGAGAGAGAGAGAAGGAGGCAGAGAGAGCTAGAGAAAGGGAGAGGGAGAGAGTGAGGTAAGGAGAAAGAGTAAGAGAGAGGGAAAAAGAGTAAGAGAGAGCAGAGGGAGAAAGAGAGACAGACAGACTGAAAGACAGACAGACAGAGACAGAGGTGTTGCACACTCATATTTAAACACGTACACAAGATGAAATAACAGGTTCATTATTATACAAAAGGTCTAATTGATCAGCGGAAACTACAACAACAACAGCAACGACAACAACAAATGCCTAGCCTATAGCAAACAATTTTGACATGTTCAGTAAAAATCTAAAATTACTGTCAAATTTAAAAAATAAAAAAAAGAAGCACAGAAGCAAAACAAAAACCTCTATATTTTTTTTCCTGTTCAAACCTTTCCCGAAGGTACTAAAAATGCAGTCAGAAAATCTGGTTACATAAAATACAAAGACGCAACAAAATCAATTATTCAACAAGTTCAGCGACAACAGAGGAAAACGAAGTGCACGATAGAAGACGAAAAAAAAGCGAAAATCAACGTAAATGCCGAGGTGTCGGTTGGCGAGGTGGGGGTGCGTGCGCGCTTGTGCGTCCATGTGTAGAGAGTGGTAGGGGTAAAAGGTATATATTTGTCGAACTGCATGTGAGAAAGGAAGACTTAGAGGGGTCATTGAGTGAATCGGGAATACACAATCACAGGAATGTGACAGAGTTATTTTATTTTTTTAACGTCTGCAGTATGCATTGGTATCGTTTTTATTGGCTGGACGAAGTCAATAATACAACTTTTATGCACGCCTGAGCAAAACCTAGGTCGAAAGGCTAAACGAACACAAGGGCACACCATGACAACTAAATCAACCCATCCCTGCCAGTACAGGAACGAGAGAGAAGGAGGAGAAAATTGGGGTGGTGACGGTGGTAAGGTCAAGACAGGTATCTTCAAACAAACCAGATGTGTACTGATTTGCATGTGGTATCCTCTTAGTGCACATGGCTTGACATTGTATGTGCTTGTTGGGTTTGCACGTGAGACGTTGCATATCGGAGGGTACACACAGACATACAATTCAGAAGACGGACAGTACACACGCTTATAAACACACACACACACACACACAAACACACACACCAGCACACACACCTCCTCCCAACACACACATACACACACAAATGCACGCACACACACACAAACACTCACGCTCTTTCGGATGAAAGTTTAAACCGAGGTCAAGCCGGCGAATCCATGCATTCCACGACGCAAGGACTTGCAAGATCCTGACGCTCATGTCCTAGATGGGTGGGTGCCAGAAACACCAATTCACCAACTATGCACTACATATAGATCCAATTCACCAACTATGCACTACATATAGATCCAATTCACCAACTATGAGATCCTGTTCCTCTCCCACCATCATACTCCCCTTCACCCATCCACTCCCCCCACCCCCACTACCAACCACTGTCGTAGGTGACGCTGTTCTTGCGGCTGCCACGTTTTCCTTGAGAAGGCATCCAGAATTCCGCCCGCACGGCGGGCGAATATAAACTATAAACACAAACGAACAACTTTGTCAAGCTCAAACACATCTGACGGCAAAGTTTTAAAACCCTACAACCACGATAAAATAGTAATTTATATCAAGATTCAAGATTCTTTATTGTCCAAACACATGGCATGGATATTTGTTTTGCAGTGCAAAACATAGACATACAATAATAATACATTTGATGCACCATTATACACAACTCAGGGCCGGACCCAGGGGGGGGTTACCTGGGTTCCGGAACCCCCCCTCCAAACTTAAAAAAAAAAAAAAAAAGGAATTAAAATTGTGTTTAATGCAAAGAGTTTCAATTTTTTTTAATTGTTTTTAAAACATTGCAGTTTTCAGAATAATCTGTGAGAAATACCTACAGCACCAACAACATCTATATCATGTGTTCATAGACTTCAGGAAGGCGTTTGACCGAGTCTGGTATACAGCTCTATGGGCAACGATGAAAGTGTACCACATCAGCCCTAAAATTATTGAAGTCATCAAAAGCCTGTATGATAAGGCTACCAGTGCAGTCCTCCATAACAGCGTCATCGGGAACTGGTTCAGAACAACAATCGGTGTGCGTCAAGGACGCCTACTCTCTCCAACACTCTTCAACATCTTCCTAGAGTGCCCCATGTCAGATGCCCTTGCAGATCACGAAGGCACAGTCAGCATAGGGCGTAGAGCAATCTCCAATCTTCGTTTTGCTGATGACATTGATGGATTGGCTGGAGAGGAACAAGAACTTGAATAGTTGGTACAGAGACTTGACACCACCTTCAGAGCTTATGGAATGGAAATAAGTGCAGAGAAGACAAAAATGATGACCAACAACACCAATGGCATCAACACGGACATCAAAGTCCAAGGTCAATCTCTCAACACAATGCATAGCTTCAAATATTTAGGAGCCATTGTATCAGACAATGGTCCCGACAGGAAGTCCTCTCCAGGATCACACAAACAACTGCTGCCCTGACTAGGTTGAAGCCCATTTGGAAAGACAGGACTATCAGTCTACATTCCAAAGTATGACTGCTGCGCTCCCTTGTCATCTCCATCTTCCTATATGCTTGCGAAGCATGGACCCTCATAGCAGATCTACAATGAAGAATACAAAGCATGGAGATGAGGTGCTACAGAAGACTTCTGGGCATTTCCTATACCCAACACATCACCAATGACGAAGTCCGACAGACCATCACACAAGCCATTGGACAACACGATGACCTGCTCACAGTGGTGAATAAACGGAAACTCTGATGGTATGGCCACGTCACCAGATCATCAGGCCTTGCAAAGATCATTCTGCAAGTCACAGTGCAAGGAGGTAGAAGAAGGGGGAGACCGAAAAAGAGGTGGGAGGACAACATTCGAGAATGGACTGGTTTGATCATCTGTGGTGCCCCTACGACATCCGAGTTACGGGACAGGATAGGATAGGATAGTTTTTAGTCACCTTTGGTCCAAGGTACAAAGAGTTAGTTATTGACAAATCAACGGAAATCCATTTCATGTGATCCGTTGAAACGTTCAAAGCGTTTTCCAGTTGAAACGACCAAGTAACCCTTCCCCTAAGCCTAAATTAGTAAATGCAGCCATATTTTCTTGTTCTGGCCGCAAGCCTTTTCCAGCACCTTCACCTTGATACTGCCATAATCCCCCAAAAAACGACTTTTTAGAAATATTAATTAAGATGCTAAGTTGATAATTAAGAACACAGCGTTCGTTGCCTGGTTTGGTGAAGTCAGCAAAATGGCAAATGCTTTGACAACTGATGTTATTGTTTCTCGTCAATCATCCCGACAGACTCTCAGTGACAACCAACCTGCGGCCTCTCCAGAAGAATATTTCAAGATTAGCATTGTCATTCCTTTTTTTGGAACACCTGTCAACCGAACTGGACTCGAGGTTCAAAAATGCTGACCTAGCAGTTGATGGTCTCTGTCTGGTGCCAAGCACTTTAGTAGACAACCAGGATGGTTTAATGCAGGTTACAGAAGGGGTGAAGACACTGGCAATGTTGTGGGAGTCTGACCTACCAGACAACGCTACCCTTGATGCAGAATACTGACGGTGGGTTTGCAAATGGCGAAGTGCTGCTGAGAATGCGACAGCTATCATCCCATCCACGGCATCAGAAGCACTGAAACATTGTGACAGGGATTTTTATCCCAACCTGTTCATTTACCTTGGCACCCTGCCTGTCACTACTGCCGAGTGTGAGTGTTCAAACAGTCAGTTGCGCAAAATGAAAAACTACCTGCGCTCTACATTGGGACAACAGAGACTCAATGGACTTGCTTTACTGGAAGTGCATAGGGATGTTGATATCGACTTCAAAGAGGCAGTGAACTGTTTTGCCAGAAGATACAATTCACAAATGGTACTAATGCCGAGGAACCTAGTGCAGCAAGACTGAAAGTGAAAGCAGGGCGGTGATGTTCATAAACTAAAAGGTAAAGCTTTATACCGTTAACGATCAACAAAAAGTAGTGAATAATAATAGTATACAAAAAATCTCTGCTGATAAATAAATGTTTGTGTGTGTGTGTGTGTGTGTGTGTGTTTTAAGGGAGGAATAGAAAAGAAAATTTTTGTACCCCAGAGTTTGTCAGTTCAATTGTTAAAAAAGCTCAAAGTCCCAGACCATCACAAATGGCTTTTTCAAGGTTCAGATTGCACCAGATTGCACCATTTTGCATCATTGAAAAAAAAAATTCCCGGGGGGGGCATGCCCCCGGACCCCCCTAGAAGGCTCGGCGCTTCGCGCCTTCGCTGAATCCGTAACCCCCCCTTCGACTTTTCCCAGGTCCGGCCCTGCAACTTCCATACCGAAATACAAATCTATCACCACTAGCACACATGCATTAACAGATATCGAGTCACGTACACATTTGACACAAAGATAATTATTCCACAATACACAAAACTACTCACACTCACCCATTCTTCCATGCCTTAGACCCATCCTACATAATAATAATAATAATAATAATAATAATAATAATAATAATAATAATAATAATAATAATAATAATAATAATAATAATAATAATAATACAGTGTACAGTATTTTCTTGTACAGTTTGCCTACAGTGTATTTCCTTGTACAAGAACAAATCTCAGTGCAATGCCCAAGTTGCCGCACTGTACATTAGATGCATAAATATTGGTATTAACGTGATATTCATTACAAATATCCGTATTTGCACTTTGGACATGTTGGTAAACGTCACAATGCAAAGGTAACACTACAACCAGGAAGATTGTTGTTTTAGCGATATAATCAGTCTGTTCAATGTTGTATACTATTAACTCGTCTAAAGCAGAGCATAGCGTAGTAAGTAGTCAAGCGTTAAAATGCACATCCTACTTTTCATTCCCGCCAAAGCCCTTTCGCTGTTCTGTTTTATCTACTCGTTTGCTTTTGTTGATGTAAACTCTCCACTCTTTATTAAACAGCGTACATGGACCAGGATGTTATATTTCACAGTAGGGAAAGAGCAATCTGAGCCCTTAAGTAAAAACGTCTGTTTAATGTTTTCATTGTATAGCATTTTATCCCGGTTTCTATAGGAAAATCGGACATCTGCGTTCCTCAGAAACAAGTGGGTAATTATACAAGCATTATGTGTCGTTTCTTCAGTTTTAGAGGTTGTTCGCGCTCCAATCCTATATTCATCCATCCAACCACTTTTAAAACAAATTAAAGAGAGGAGATAAATAGTCATACCTGTGCATATGAGTGATACAACTTTTTTAAATTTTATTTTAATGCACTGTACTCAGGCCCGTATAAATATAATGTAACACCATCTCTTGCAGTTGTCGATGAATGAAGAACGGAAGATTCGCTTCATTTTGATTTCAGTCACATTTCTGTTTATAAATGAACCCATACTTAAATCAAAGACATTTAATACCAAAAATTGGTATATATATTCTCTTTGCTTAAATGCAACCCCCAAAATTGAAATCAGCAAGAGGAGGAAACACAACGATTGTCTCATTGTCTGCCTTTCACCACTGATATAAATTCAAACAACAACAACAACAACAACAAAAGCACAAGGTAACATCAACAAGCACAACATAACCAAAACATTAACGCTGGAGTCATTTGAATGAGGGCCAAACTTCGAACTGCATTTACAACATTCCATTACAAAACCAAACTGCCGTGCAGTAGTTAGGCTTATAGGCCTTACCCCAAACCAAGTCTTGTTCTTGCGCTCCATGCAGGTAATGTATAATGTGATAATGGGTCCTAAAAGATATTTTATGGTTGTTTTCTAGGTCAGCGATCCCATAAAACTCCATGTACAGTACCAGCGCGTTGAAATACGATCACTAAAACGCGTAAATAATATAACATCGCAAGCGCATATATTTAGAAGAAAACAAATGTATAAATATACCATGCGTAAAACCTTGCTTTCAAGATACATTGTACCCCACCCACCCACTACCCGCCCTTCCTCCTGTAGAGATGAATGCTTTGTTACTAGCAGCAGAACTATTGAAAATGAGTAGATGGAAAAGTAAGGAGAGGGAGATGTGGGCAGAGGGTGGTGGTGGAGATAAGTAAAACGCAAGCTTGCCTTACATAACTATTGCTATCGCAATGAGTTATTTTTTCCCCAGCTGATTTCTTGAAAATCACGGATGTTTCATAAAAAAAAAACACAAATATGGTCATAATTTCCTTTAATTGTTTTAACTCGGGTACTTTTATTGGTATTAACAGCACAAACTTTTTTTTCCGAATTTAAAATATCAATGGAAAGAATCAAACTCACAAGTTTTAAATATATGTACAAGAATTCCAGGTGCAATACTCAAAGCCATGCACAGCCACAAACTGCACTGCCGCCTTTCTTATAATAATAATAATAATAATAATAATAATAATAATAATAATAATAATAATAATAATAATAATAATAATAAATTTGAGGAAATCTATAGCGTTACAAATAATGCGATAATTAAATATGAACATTTTAAAAATTGATAAAAAGTCGCCGAGAAAGAGAGGGAGAGAGAGAGAGAGAGAGAGAGAGAGAGAGAGAGAGAGAGAAGTAGGTGAAACGTACTTGTACAACCCGTCACTTTTCCAAAAACGATTTTATCTCACAAGTTATTGTCGGTGCATTCTTAACTAAACTTGATCTGAGGAGTGAACGTTGGGTACGGGAAAAAAAAAAGAACGAGTTTATTCTACTCATTTAAACCCAAAACCTTCTTAATTTCTATTACCACTTCGTCTAAATCTCCAATGCAATTGTACCCTTGTCACTGATTGCAAAATCATGCGGAGGTTCAGTGAAACTGAATAGGGTTACAATCATTACTGCCACAGAAAGCATGCTTCTAGTCACGTAGACTCGAAAGTATTTAGCACCCACCCCGTGTATATTAGCACCCAAAATTTGTGCAATAGACATTGGTTTCATTGCCGTTATAGGAGGAGTTTGGATAGGGAGGGGGGAGAGGGAGAGTGGGGGAAGGAGTGGATGGGAGGGCTTTGCTAGTAGTACTTAATAGTCAAAATAGGAGGCGTGGACAGTACATTGTTACCGCTTGCCAGTTACAAAAAGGGCAACTCCAAAAGACTTTTATTTTAAAGCCATCTACTCCAGCAGTTGAACACGCTAGAATGTACAGTCTATTGCCAGCAATCACACCAAGCAAAGTAATTGACCGCTTCCACCTTTTACCCGTGAGAACTTCGTGGCAAATCAATGTGGAACTTATAAAACTTGAGATTTGGAAACAGATAAATATATCAAATATATAAAACTCACTTGCTTCAATTACATTTAAGCTATCGCTATTCCTACCAATTTGGAGAACGTTATCAAGCACAATCATGCAGTATGTAGTAGCACATCTTTGAAGAGCAGACATTTATAGTCAAATGAGGGATCTGACTAGTCATACCTGACGGCTTCCTCGAACTTCAAACGCTAATCTTAGCACTAAATTATAATGTAGAAAGTTAAACTAGATAGCAACACTTTTTAGCGTATTAATTGCTTACTTGTAAAACAGATCTTGGTAAAACAGAACAAATTACACAGAATATGAGCCTAAAACGCTATTAATTCTGAATTCCTCTTCTCCACTTTTCATATCATTAATGGCTTGGTCTACCCCTTTAAGCTTTCCCCACAGGTCTAAGCAAGATTTCTGGCGCGGAACGTAGGTCTCGACGGATGGCTCATCAAAGGACACTTGTAGTAGCCAATGCACCATAAACTAGGTGGAAGTATTCCCGTAGGGACTTAACGCCTTGGAAGTCTTCGAAGGCAGAGACAGAGCCGGTCCAGAAACAGTTCACAGAGCCTGTTGGATGATACAATGTAGCTGGCATTACAGGTGGTCTGCGATTACGAACTAAAGCACTCGCGTGTCGAGATATAACAGAACTTAACGAGAGAGGGTAGCGCATAGAATAGAGGAGCCTGTTCATCTGCCTGCCTGTCAGTTTCTTTTTCTATAGTCCTTGCCTAAGCGTAAGCTTTTAAGTGGCAGCATAAGTTGTGTACGTAAATATACGTTATAGCTGATTGTTTTGAACTATTCAATAATTTCATCAAGATGTAAACAACAACAAAAGTTAAAAATTGTTTCTAAGATCACTCGGGTGATCATTCATACTCCTTCGGATGAAAGTATAAACCGAGGTCTTGTCTGTGCACGCACACATTCCATCGCACGGACTTTGAAGATCTTGACGTTCACGTCCTAGACGGGTTAGTGCTGGCTACACAAATACACCCAGCACGCACTAGGTCCCTTCTACCCATCCCCGCGGTCGCCCAGGATTGTGTTCAGTCGTTTGGGCATCAGACTCAGTGATAGCTTTAGCTCAGTGTAGCTCAGCGATAGAGCCAAGCACACCGATGAACCAAGTTTCGTTCGTATCCCGTGGTGGGCAGGATAAAAAGTGGTCATTTTCACTGTCCATCTTAGAAGTATGATTGCTCTGATGGTTCAGTGTTGATTTAAGTCCTTACCCCGTCTTTCCCTGGGATGGTTATCCCTGTCTGCCCTATTGCCAATGATGGATATACTATAGACCTTAAACTTCAACGTTCATTCATTCTACGCACCCAAAGATTGCAGATGGGCGCCTCGATCGGGCGGCTTGAGTTGGATCCTGTATCGACCAGCGCCTTGAGCTGGAAAAGCGCTATATAAAAGTAATACAATAAATAAATCATTGCCTTTACAAAAGAGGTGACATTTTTGTCCTATTGCTTATCAGTTAGCTTGCTGACGATATATAGCCGAACAACTCCAAATATAGTACTGCTATAATATACGTGAATATGCTTTTCGATTATAAATGGAACACGTCATGCAATGTTATCATTAACCATTCATGGTTACTGCGCCAGAGGCAGACTCGATCGATATCCCACTACTGCTCATGGATTGTCAGTACTAATTATTGCTTTTACGTATTTCACAACACAAGGATTAAAATACTTGCAATGATGAAAACAGACCATGTCCATAACGTTTGGCCAAAACGAACGACTAGAACATGTTATCTACAGATATTTCAAAATGAAGATTACAATTTATTATAATAAGAAGGTGGAGCATATAACAATGCTACACATAGATGCAATTATAGTGCATAGTAATCGAGACGCCGGCGCAAACTTGCTCGTGAAGAGACAGATGAATTCTAAAAACATAACAGATACAATAAAAGATAGATTGTTTACAGAAATTAACTTATTCCTGAAGACATAGATAAACTCTAAAAACACAAGATTGCTTACAGAAATTAACTTATGCTTGAAGACACACAGGCGGCGGAAGCGGGGGGGCAAGGGGGGCACTGGCCCCCTCCAGAAAAATATTGGGGGGGCAAACCTATACATTTGCCCCCCCAATATTCAGTCCCTCAAAAAACATTATTTGAAGGTTCAAACCAATATATTCCCCCTTTCTCTGGACTGATGCAATTTAACAATATCTGTGCTGAGACCATTTTCAAAGCACTGAAGGATTGCTTGATCAGACTTGACTTGCCAGTGCAAAACTGTAGGGGCCAGGCCTACGACGGGGCGAGTAATTTTCAGGGTCATGTGTCAGGAGTTGCAAAAAGGTTCAAAGATGAGATCCTTGCTGTGACTGAAGAGTTGGCGACAGTTCTTCAAAGAAAACAAACGACTTGTGATGATGCAGTAAACGCTGCTGACATTTGTCTGAGAACACTGGAAAGCATGCGGCATGAAGATTGTTATGAGACATTTTTTGCTGACATCACAACGAAAGCTGCAAATTTGTGTGATGAGCCCTGCGTTCCTACACAGAAGCAGCCTCCACGAAGACTGGACGATGGCTCACAGGGTCACAGCTACTCTTGTCCATCTGCTTACTACAGACAGCAATACTGTGAGGCCATTGACAACATCAAAGAACATTTAAAGAGCCGGTTTGATCAAATAGCTCTCGACTTACCAAGGAAAATTTAAGTTCTTCTAAGTGATGGAGCAGCAGGGAAGAGACCAACAATTCCTCAAGAAATCAAAGATACATATTCCGCTAACATCGACTTGGACAGACTCAAAACTCAGCTAGAATCCTCCCGCATGCACTGGGTGACACCATGAAGGCGGCTAACTCTAGGATCACCATATTCCAAGCACTGCCGGATGAACTGAAAGCTTCTGACACTGTGCGACGGATGCTGAGTGAAGTGGATAAACTTCTCAGACTGTACTTCACCATCCCAACCACAATAGGCAACGGCTGGACGCAGTTTTTCAGCCCTAAAGCGGGTAAAAAACATACCTTTGGGCAACGATGACGCAGGAGCGTCTAAATAAATGTCTTATAATGCATGTGTTCAAAGACAAAGTAGATCAAGTAGACCTAGCGCAAATTGCTTACGAATTTATCAATACAAATGAACGCCATAAGGCATACTTTGGAAAATTAACGGTGTAATTTCCCATGCCAAATGACATGCATGACTGCTGTTTTTGTTACTGTGATGGATCAACATTGTCAGGTCAGTTTCTCTCCATTTCTCTCTACCCTCCCTCCCTCCCTCTCTCTCTCTCTCTCTCTCTCTCTCTCTTATATGCACAATTGTAGAAATATATGATATATCTTTTTTTTTCTCTCTCATATAGTGTCTATGAAAATAGTTCAAATTATTTGGAGTAAATGTCCAGGGCCGGACCCAGAAGGGTGGGGGGAGGGGGAGTACCTGGGTTCTGGAACCCCCCCTCCAAACTAAAAACAATTGAATTTTTTTTTAATGCAAAGAGTTTCAAATTTTTAAAAATTGTTTTTAAAACATTGCAGTTTTTAGTCACTTTTGGTCCAACGTACAAAGAGTTATTTATAGTCAATTCAACGGAAATCCATTTCAAGGGATCCGTTGAAACGTCCAAAGCGTTTTCCCGTTGAAACGACCTAGTAACCCAACCCCTAAGCCTAAATTAGTAAATGCAGTCATATTTTCTTGTTCTGGCCGCAAGCCTCTTCCAGCACCTTCACCTTGATACTGCCCTAATCCACCAAAAACGACTTTTTAGAAATATTAATTAAGATGTTAAGTTGATAATTATGACAATTCGTTGTAACGAACATCCATTGAAACGACCATCGCTGAATCGTCCAAAAACATAGTTGAAATGGAAACCCTTGACAGTGAAGCTGCAGAAAAGGACAAAAGATGTTGTCGATGCCTACAGGGAAATCAAAGAAGTCAGTAACTGCATGTCTTCTATTAAAAGAGATGTCGACACAGCGTTCGTTGCCTGGTTTGGTGAAGTCAGCAAAATGGCAAATGCTTTGACAACTGGTGTTATTGTTCCTCGTCAAGCATCCCGACAGACTCTCCGTGACAACCAACCTGCGGCCACTCCAGAAGAATATTTCAAGATTTGCATTGCCATTCCTTTCTTGGAACACCTGTCAACCGAATTGGAAAAATGCTGGTCTAGCAGTTGATGGTCTCTGTCTGGTGCCAAGCACTTTAATAGACAACCAGGATGGTTTCATGCAGGTTCCAGAAGGGGTGAAGACACTGGCAATGTTGTGGGAGTCTGACCTACCAGAAAACGCTACCCTTGATGCAGAATACCAACGGTGGGTTTGCAAATGGCGAAGTGCTGCTGAGAATGCGACAGCTATCATCCCATCCACGGCATCAGAAGCACTGAAACATTGTGACAGGGATTTTTATCCCAACCTGTTCATCATGCTAAAGAACCTTTGCACCCTGCCTGTCACTACTGCCGAGTGTGAGCGTTCAAACAGTCAGTTGCGCAACCTGAAAAACTACCTGCGCTCTACAATGGGGCACAGAGACTCAATGGACTTGCTTTAATGAAAGTGCACAGCGATGTTGATATTGACTTCAAAGAGGCGGTGAACTGTTTTGCCAGAAGATACAATTCACAAATGGTACTAATGCCGAGAAACCTAGTGCAGCAAGACTGAATTAAATGAAAGCAGGGCGGTGATGTTCATAAACTACAAGGTAAAGCTTTATACCGTTAACGATCAACAAAAAGTAGTGAATAATAATAGCATACAAAACATCTCTGCTGATAAATAAATGTTTGTGTGTGTGTGTTGGTTTTTTTAAGGGAGGGGCAGAGGATAATTTTTGTACCCCAGAGTTTTTCAGTTCAATTGTTCAAAAAGCTCAAAGTCCCAGACCATCTCAAATGGCTTTTTCAAGGTTCAGATTGCACCAGATTGCACCATTTTGCATCCTTGAAGAAAAAAAATTTCCGGGGGAGCATGCCCCCGGACTCCCCTAGAAGGCTCGGCGCTTCGCGCCTTCGCTGAATCTGTAACCTCCCCCTCGACTTTTCCAAGGTCCGGCCCTGATGTCAGTGAATAAAATGGGTGTGTGCCCCCCCCAATCCTGAACAGCTTCCGCCGCCTGTGAGACATAGTTAAACACTAAAAACACAAGATTGCTTACAGAAACTAACTTGTGCGTGAATCAACATAGATAAACATTAAAAACACAAAATTGCTTACAGAAATTAACTTGCGCGTGAAGACATAGATACACATTAAAAACACAACACATACCATTTGAGACATTATGCCAAGATAGATTGTTAACAAAAATTAATTGATTGCTTGTTGAAGGGAACATAAGCTCCGCACACAGTAAAAGGCTGCTTGTAGAGCGACTTGCAGTAAATAATTACATGTTATGTTTGTACGACAGCAAGCAACTGTGTAAACGAATTTATTTGACGTTCTGGCTCATTAGGACAATAGACTAGCGCAGTCCATTGCTGATAATGCACATTTGAAGGACAAACTGGCGCAAAATTGACCCGATAAAACCCGGAATTTAAAAAAAAAAACTATTTAATTCGGGTTTGCAATTACAAATAAGTATAGTTTCATTGTTGATTTGTATTTGCATTGTTGCTGTTGGCTTTTGGATTGTTAGATGCAATTTCGGCCATTTTGATCCAGGTTGAAGTTCTCGTCAATATCTATACCGGCTCTATCGGCTGCGATAAGATACAAGTTATGCTACAATTAAACTTTAGGACTACAAAGAGACTAAGATGATCTATATGTATATATGTACCCTATCAGAACACGCAATATCTTAATCAGACTATGCAAACACACACGCGCAGCACAACGTGTACAAAGGAAAAAGACAGGAAAGATAGGAGGTCCAGAAACAGGAAGGAAAAACGCGTGTGTTATTCGTGGTAATTAAAGTATTGAAACCACCTTTTTTCATACAAGCGGTGCACGATGAATCGTTAGAAATTGTTATAGGGCACAGCAATACAAACACAAATGATTATGCTAATAGTACAGTAAAAGGATATAGGCAACTTTTGAAATCGTGCAGTTCTTTTAGCCAGTCATGACGCATTCTTCAGTCCGTTTTCGTTAACAGAATCAATACAAAGAGAAAGGTCGAATCTCATTTGTCGCTGTCGTTTACAAATGTAAAGTAGTTAAAAGTAGCCTACAACTATATTTAATCCCGTTATTGCAGGCCACAGCACGCGCGCAACAGCTAAATGCAGAAATCAATCAATATTATAGTCGGAAAACAGGAATATTCTGCAATATCCTTTCAAAGCTGTCTGTTGTTCGTGTGCTTTATCAAATTAATGCATGTTGTCACAATCAGACGCAGGTTTCTGTGTAACCTGTTTTGCGGTAAATGTGACAATTAGGTTATATGACGAAATTAGCGTAAAAGCGACAATTGAGGAAAATGCCACTTATTCTGTCATAACGATAATTGTCGCAATGGAGATGACAAAAGCTCGAAACAAATATTTTAAAATAGTAAAAGAATCACACAAATTTATTTGCAAAATGTTCAGGATGTGTTCGCTTACCTTTTCCGGTGAAATGGTAAAGTCCTCCTGGATGAGAAAAAGAGGGAAAAAGAAGCAAAAGTAAACAACTCCTTTCGACCGACCTCTCAAGCACGCATGCAGCGCAAACTTCACTTCAAACTATCACCACCCACACTCCAGGAAGGGCAAGGGCAGAGAACACTGTCAAGCGGCTGAAGCGAGTTGCTTCCCCTTACACTTTACAGGCGTGCGCGTGCCAAGGTGACCGCCTCACCTTTACAAGGTCAAAAAACGACGCGCGATAATTTACTCAACCCGGCCAATAGCTGGCTCTGGTAGGAAGACAGCCTCTGCTTGAACCAAATTCCGCTACGTCCTGGCAGCGTCTAGTCATGAAAAGCATGAACGTGTCTGTCTGCGCCAACCGTTCAATACGAGGAGTGGGACAGTCGCTTGCGTGTTATTACCATTTCCCGTGCTAGTGTGTGAATGTTAATGCCAAGTCAAGAGAAAATTCAAGAGTTGTTGTTGTTGTTGTTGTTGTTGTTGTTGTTCTTGTTGTTGTTGTTGCTGTTTTTCGCGAGTTTAAAGGACATTTCTAATGAATGTTTTTAGATCATACAATGTATACATTTAAAACAAATTATTAGAAGACTTCGATTGTTTAGGAGAGATGTTTAAAATGTTTTTTTTAAATTATTGTCTATCGAAGTGGTTAGGATTGTGCTTGTCGCCGTCACACACGCACGCCCTCACACAAACACATACACACACACACATTATTTAAGGTCAACATTTGTTTTTCTTCAAGCCATCGACATTTCATTAACTCTATAAAAGTATTATGTAGGTCACCACAAATGTCCTGTACTTGCTTCTTGTCATGCGTGTTGCGTTATCTGTAGGCCTACTGATACTATTGGCAAAGTCACAATGTGTTTCTTATCTGTAATAATAGATAATTTTTCACATATGGTTTTTGTAGCTTTAGCATTAATAGTGTATAATTAGGCTTATTATATGTCGTTATTTTTTTCATGATGTGGAGGAAGAGGATGGAGATGATAATGATGATAACGATGATGATGATGATGATGATGATGATGATGATGATGATGATGATGATGATGATGATGATGATGATGATGATGATGATGAGGACGAGGAGGAGGTGGTGGTAGTGAGAATGTGCAGAGAGAGGCACGTATAATGAGGATGAGAGTTGCGCTTGGTTCAAAAACTGAACGAAGCATTACCAAAGAGGTAGTATATAGGCTCTTTGGTATTACTACCCAACCACGGTAACGATGTTTTTCATTCTTGAGCATGGCCGTTTCCACACGTACACTGCCTAGCTGAGACACACCGAGTATCCCTCTAAACGTAAGCCTTTACGAGTCTCAGCTACGCAGTGTGGTCGGTTTCGTACCCCAGCTGCTGTTCGTTTTAGTGAGAAATACAAGTTTAGTTTATAGGTTGATGGTGCATTGTACACAATTGACTTTAGTCTATTGTGGTAATTTTCATACATAATTCTCATTGTACAGCAATAGGCAACAGTTCCAATTGGAGCGATTTGATTATTTGCATAACCCAAGTTATCAACTAGTAAGGCCATTATGGCATTTAGTTGTTTTAAAATTAAACATAGCCAGTACTGTACCATCAGCTTCGGAGCCATCATCGTTGTCAGTAGCATTAATCATTATTGTAATCGTCCTCTTCTTCCTCTTCCTCTTCGTCCTCCTGCTTCTGATTAACATTGTCGTCGTCTGCACCATCACCACAAACTCAACCGTCTTCGTCGTCGTCGTCGTCATCGTCATCGTCCTGCTCATCATCATCATCATCATCATCATCATCATCATCATCATCATCATCATCATATCATCATCATTGCCGTCCTCTGCACCATCACCACAACCTCCACCGTCTTCGTCGTTTTAGGTATCTGCGAACAGCGCTAGAAAGGCCTAGGTGAAACAAAACTGACAAAGACCACAAGCTTGATTTCAGCGGGAGAGATGACAGGTACGAACATGGCGTTGGATTCTTGGTCCACAAAAACAGTCTAGGCACGGTCATGGGCTGCCGCCCAGTCTCCAGTAGACTCATTACCATCCGTCTGAGAGCAGCCCCTTTCAACATCACCATCATCCATACCCCAACATCAGACTATGACTACAGCGAAGTCGAGGATTTCTAGGAACATCTGCAGCCTGAGGAAGGACATAGTGCAAGACGATTTAAATGCCAAGGTTGGCCAAGATGCGTATCACAACTGGCAACTGGGGAGAAACATGTGGATCCCATTGCAACAGCGAGACAAATGACAGTAGAAGAAGACATAAAACGAGGTTGGAGGACAAAATTCGAGAATGTATTGGCTTGACACTGAGCGAAGCCATGAGGTTTGTTGAGGACAGAGAAAGATGGAGTACGCTGGTTAAACGATTAACTGTGGTGCCCCAACAACTTTCGAGTTATGGGTTAGTATAGGATCGGCAATCTGTGCATTCAGACAATACGTGTATTGTCTTAACAAAAATCAGTCAATTCGTGTTTTGACTGTGACCACTAGCCAATACACGTAATGACTAAAATTTCCAGTCAATACGTGTATTGCCTTTACAAAAATGCTCTGGTCAATACACGAATTGACTGAACTGTCATTCGGCATTTAAATTGCAACTGGTTGTAAATATGAATAAATGAATGACGACACAATGATTAGTTGTTCTTTTAGTTCAATACGCACACTCACAGTGACATATCCACACAACTAAGCCATGTTAAATATAAGTTAATAAATATTTAAAAAAATAAACTTAAAATGTACACACTTAAATTTAAAACTCTCTCTCCCCCTCTCTGTCCCCCTCTCTCACACACTCTCTCTCTCTCATGCAAATTAAATATTACAAATAAGTTTAAAATGTACACATTTAAATTTAAAACTTTCCCTCTTTGCCCCTCTCTGTCTCTGTCTGTATCTGTCTGTCTGTTTCACTGTCAATTACATCTCATTCTTTAATGCAATCGGGGAGGCCATACCATTATTGACGAGAGAGAGAGAGAGAGAGAGAGAGAGAGAGAGAGAGAGAGAGAGAGAGAGTTCCGTGTCGTTGTTACGATTGGGATGCGCACGATAGTTTCGAACGTTTTATTTTCTAAAGCATGCAATGATTGCGCTAATTTACCTTTGATTTGATTCTGCCTTGTTGCTAGAAAAACCTTTGTATAATGTTGATTATTTTCGTCGGTCGATATTGTTGTAGTATCATTGAGAATTTTCTGGAATTGTTTATTATCGATCGAAAGTTCCAGACCTATCTGGTAAATAGCTAGGCAATTCTTCTAAACTTAGCAATGTTCTATGTTGTAAGACAGTTCCGGTGATAAGTTTTATTTTGATTGGGTGTTATTACCTCACTCTGGAACGTTCTAAGCTTTACTGGATTGCAGAGAGGCTATATAAGTAATGCATTGTCTGCTTGAAAAAAAAAAAGATTTTTGGGGCGATTTTTGGAAAGCGATCTTGTATAAAATTGTTGGCGTTTGCTGAATAAAGTTGGAAAACTATACGACGACTCTTGCCTTGTTGCTGAGTGAACGTGCTGCCTGGATAAACGAATTCGAGTTACACATATCAAGATTCAAGCTTTGTGGCTGAATCGACTATTGATAAATACATGTAACAGTCGTAAAATTTCGCCTTGGTCAACAGGCAACTGGAATCTCTCGTTGCTAGAATTTCGGCCAGCTTGTTTAAAAGTGTTTGCTCGTTTTCGTTCATTTTCATCATTTGTGGTGAGGAGCCGGAAAAGCAAGTCTAGAATGAATGATCGACCGTTGTTTTGTCGCGGTTTAAAATCGCAATCCTCATCACGAGATTTTCGCTGACGTCCTCGTGATTTATTTTCAAACAAGACACTGGACCTTATCAGTTATGTACCAAGTAACACATCTCAAGGTTTATTATCTGAGCTCATCACATTTCTGTGTAATATAAATAATGCTCTACGCTCGCATGTGCTCTGCAAAATTGTCAGAAGACTTGACTGAGCGAAACACGCATGGACTAAAATGAACAGTCAGTCAATGTGTGTTTTGAAGTGGGTCAAAATTAAGACAATACACGTATTGACAGGCAATATTAGTCATTACATATATCGGCTAGTGGTCACAATCAAAACACGAATTGACAGGTTTCTTTTAAAGACAATACACGTATTGACTGAATACACACATTGCCGGTAACATAGCCATTATGTATACAATCTCGACCGCCTAGATCACAGCGTTGAATGCCGGCGAACAGGGAATATCATGGCTGCTGACAAGCGTAATTCGTTTCCAGAGAAAATACCCAGACTTCATTATATAATTATAGGAAGCTGCAAGCTTCCGTCTGCCGAACTAGCCTGATGAATTATGACCTACGGGATGGGCTATTGCGGTGAAGCGGCGCATCAAGCTTGCTTGTCCAGGCACGTAGTTTAGCGCTGAATGCAGACTTGCTGGATGTCCCATCCATTCGTTGTATTGACCTGTATTAACGATTCACAGTGTATGGATTTGAGAGTTATATGTATGTTGCTTGTTTCAAGTTGGCTTTGAACTCCCCAAGAAGAATTTTAGCGAAATAATATGTATCGAGAAAAAAAAAGAGTAAATCTGCGGCATATTATCTCCTTTCCTTCTGTTGTTTTTTATATACTTAAAAAAAAACATTTTTTAAAATCTCGTTTTGAAAGCTGATTTATTTTAAGTGTTTAGGAAGTATGTATCAATGAAATTTTATGGAAATGTATTTATGAGTAGGATAATTATAATTACACACCAGGC
This sequence comes from Oncomelania hupensis, assembly GCA_036898135.1. Taxonomy (NCBI): domain Eukaryota; kingdom Metazoa; phylum Mollusca; class Gastropoda; order Littorinimorpha; family Pomatiopsidae; genus Oncomelania; species Oncomelania hupensis. The sequence continues at coordinate 136,280,374 of CM072511.1, read as the reverse complement.
GCCTGTTGACAGTACGGTGCTCTGGAACTGTAGAGATGAGCAAATATCATATGCAATCTGGCACCAACACCATCCATTCATTGTTTGTACTGATGTTTTAGGCTTAATAGATTGTATGAGGTTTTCGGGAAATTCAAAACTGACCATCTTCATTAGAACCTTTCTCTAGCAAGCGTGTATGGCGGCTACCAACATTGCCTTAGACTTCTATAAATTATCGAGAATAGACTGCGGAAGACTGTCCTGCAAATCGTCTGATGGCATGACCATAATAATAATAATAATAATAATAATAATAATAATAATAATAATAATAATAATAATAATAATAATGAGGATGAGTAGTAGTAGTAGTAGTAGTAGTAGTAGTAGTAGTTTGATTGATTGATTGATTGTTGCTTTAGGTCCAGCGGACTCTTTCGAGCCAAATCAGGACCGGACAACCCCCGATCCGCATAAAAGATCTGCTGAAACAACCCTAGTGGGAAAATTGAATGCCCTCCACCGGCCAGTCACTTTACAATAAAGACATCCCACGCAGGGGACGGCTGAGGCTTTACCCCAACTACTCGAACCCCCGGTTACAAAAACAAAATAGAATACAAACATCATTATAAATTATCAACAAAACATATACATATAAAATGCCTATATTGCTAAATACTAACATCATAGGAAGCCCTAGTGACCACCCGGCAGAAAGCGTCCAACACTCCCAAGCTGATCCAACAGACCTCATACACAAACAAGAAGTCTTGTCCAGGAAGAGTTTTCAAGAAAAAAGGTAGGTCATTGATCTAGCGAAGAAGAAGATAGTATAGCAGAGTGATAGGAAAGAGCAGGAATGGGAAAGAGTAAATGAGGAAGACAGCGACAGTGGGAATTTAAAGCTCTAAATTTCCAGAAAGTGGGGATACTATTTATACTGAAACCCCCGGCACCCCAACGGGGGCACTGTTGCCGCAGTGAATTGGTCATGCCTACAAAGTCAAGACAGGTTTTCAACTGGGGCTTTCACTTTTCCCTTTATAGGTTAGAACAATCTACAGTGGCAAGATTGCTCATGACCCCAAGGGGTAGTAGTGGTAGTAGTAGTGGTAGTAGTAGTAGTAGTAGTAGTAGTAGTAGTAGTAGTAGTAGAAGTAGTAGTAGTAGTAGTAGTAGTAGTAGTAGTAGTAGTAGTAGTAGTAGCAGCAGCAGCAGCAGTAGTAGTACCATAAAGTAGCCAAAAATTATGTTCTACGTGTTTCGATCGGTTGCTAAGCGGATGGGAAGGTTCCTTAAATGTAGGCCCGTTGGGAACGCATTGACTGAGTTTATTGGACCGTAGACATGCTATAATTAATTTTAATCCACTCTAATGAAAGACAATACAAAATATACAAGTAAAGCTAGGTCACAACGAAATGCACGAATGTAAAACAACGTTTTAAAAGTCAAGTTCTCCAGAAATTATTGTCTGCACCACGTTAACAACGATTGAAAGCAACACCACAACATCGAGAAAGAAAAGGAGTGCAAATATATGCGATGTGGACTATATAGAAGATTTGCGACTGTACTTCATTATTGAATTAAGCTCTCCCGACAGTGGTGGCAGCAGCACTTGCAGTCCCAAAGTTGTTCCGACAATGATGGTCTCCACACTGAAGAATTAGATCCTATACTAGATACGAGCTATTCTACTCAGGACGCATAATGATCTCTTTCACGCTTACAAACAAGAGTACCAGTATTTCATCATCATCATCATCATCATCATCATCATCATCATCATCATCATCCTCATCATCGTCGTCGTCGTCGTCGTCCTCCTCCTCCGCATCATCATCATTATCATCATCATCATCATCATCAACGTCGTCCTCTTCATTATCATCATCCTCATCAATATTAACAATAACAAGACCATTTTAATCAGTAGTAGTAGCAGCAGTAGTACAGTAGCAAAGATCTTACATGTAAGATCCTTGGTAGTAGTAGTAGTAGGCTAGTAGTAGTAGTAGCAGTAGTAGTAGAAGCAGCAGCAACAACAGCAGCAACAGTAGTAGTAGTAGTAGTGGTAGTAGTAATAGTAGTAGTAGGAGGAGGCTAAATTGTTGTTGCTGTTGTTTGTTCAACATCTATATATTGTTCGCAGCAATTCGTCGTTTGCAATGATCATGATCGCGATACGTAATTACTGTACTTAACTCAGAAACTGCAAATATCATCCAATAGGTGTCTGAAGGATTTTTGTGATACGATCGCGCGCTGTTTTCACCGTGTGTTTCACACCTTTGTTTGTCACAGGCAGAAAAATGCCAATGATTTTTCATTGGTTTGATTTATCATTGGTTACGATGAAAATAATCTCCTCTTAATATGTCATCTTCGGTAGCGGGGATCAACTCCTAAACGGCCGAAATGAAAGAAACGAGATAAATCGAGGATTGCACACTTTCCAGAATTTTTTTTACTGCAGTTCTCTCCCTTCTATCTGCGACGTCTCTTTTATCGGTGACAACCAACTAAAAGAGCAGCACGTACGTAATAATAATAATAATAAAACACGTACGCAATAATAATGATACTGTAATAATAATAATAATTATTATTAGTTAGTTATTCATTGCTTACTGCGGACTGCAAAGAGCCGAATCAGGACCACAAAATCAAGACCACAACTGCAAAAGAGCCGAACTGCCGTGAACTGACAAAACCGAGCAAGTCCACAAAACCTACTTTCGAGAAAATCGACGTTTTGTGTTGCGCTATATTACGCGATCGTTTCTGGAAGTTTAAGGGCATATTATAATGCAATTCCTCGATTTAAGAGTGCATACCTTGAATGTTAAAGAAATGTGTGATAGGTTTGATGTTTTAAGACTATTTGTGGACTTGCTTTGTTTTGTCAGATTATTCTTGAGATAGATCTTTGTTGAGAACATGACAAAACCAAGCAAGTCACCCGCTTGGTTTTGTCAGTTTATTATTGAATTAAATCCTTGTTAAAAAAAATTCACAAAACCAAGTAAGTCAAATCCGCTTGGTTTTGTCAGTTTATTATTAAGTAATTCCTTGTTTTCAAAATTCACCAAACCAAGTAAGTCCCATAGGCCGTTTCGTTTCTTTGTTAAAAAGTCTGACGAGATGAGTCACATAAGTTGGGTTTTGTAAGATGTGGGTGCGGCAGTTACAGTGAGTGTATATGTGTGCCTGTTTATTGTTTTTAGCCATTCTTCACTTAATATTCCTGGGTTGGTATGCAGGAGTCATTGGTTTTTTTGCTCTCCCTTCAAAATAATATTAGATGCAGCCAATTTAATTTTAAAAATACAAAACTATTTTCCTTTCAGTTTCCTATTGTAGCGATATTCCTGCCTTTACACCACGTGTATGTCTTGTATTTTGCTGCCTTTGTTGTGTGTCTGTAATATATTTGTTGCTGTTTGTTTGTGGGTTCGGGCACTGAATAGAATAGGCCCAACGTTTCCCGGCGTGTCGTAAGAGGCGACGAACAGGGGTAATGTTAGCGCGGCATCACTGGGCTAAAGTCTTCTACACAGAAGTCACCGGCCAGGGCGAGGAACCTCACGTTGCTACAGGTTCAACGACCACGTGCTCGGGGCCAAGGCGAGCCACACTGTATTCGTGGATTTCGGCTGTGCCCAACAGCCTGGAGATGATTGGGCACCGCCAGGTCCTTTTTTGCCCAAGACACACTACATGCATGATGACACTATCCACTAATTCCATACCGGATAGGTCGTCGCCCGGCTCAAGGACCGCGCCTTCCGTTGGCCACCAGGACGGAGGTGTTAAGTATGCTACTGATGGACAATTTAGCAAGATCCGCACGAGAAACAACATCGTCATAGGAACCTGGAATGTCAGGACCCTAACTGCGGAAGGAAAATTAGAAGAACTGGCCCACGAGTTGGACCGCTATCGATGGAACGTTCTAGGCATCAGCGAACTGCGCTGGAAAGGCCTGGGTGAAACAACGACAGACAAAGGCCACAAGCTCTATTTCAGCGATAGAGATGACAGGCACGAACACGGCGTTGGATTCTTGGTCCACAGAAACATTCTAGCCACTGTCATGGGTTGCCGCCCAGTCTCCAGTAGACTCATTACCATCCGCCTGAGAGCAGCCCCTTTCAACATCACCATCATCCAGACCTATGCCCCAACATCAGACTATGCCGACAGCGAAGTGGAGGATTTTTATGAAAATCTACAGGCGGTCCTTGACCAAGTGCCGAAGAAGGACATAGTCATAGTGCAAGGCGACTGGAATGCCAAGGTTGGCCAAGATGCGCACCACAACTGGGGAGACACATGTGGACCCCACTGCAACAACGAAACAAATGACAGGGGTCTGAGATTCTTGGAGTTTGCCAGATACAACAATCTGGTACTGGCAAACACGCTTGGTCTCCACAAAAACTCCAGACGATGGACATGGCACAGTCCCGGGGGGGGGGGGAGGGGGGGAGCATCACAACCAAATAGACTACATCATGGTCAAGAAACGCTCCAGATCAAGCATCAACATTGGCAGGACACGCACTTTTCCAGGAGCAGACATCGGAAGTGACCACGATCTCTTGATCATGTCTTTCCGGCTCCACTTGAAGAGAGTAAATACTGCACTAGACTGAAGTTCGACCTGGACAAACTGCAAGACCTGGAGGTGGCAGAACTATTTCAGGCCACAATTGAAGGGAAATTTGCACCACTGCTTATTTTGGGGGCTGGTGAAATAGATGTCAACACCATGACCACCACCTTCAACTCAGCTGTGACAGATGCCGCCACTGAGATCCTTGGCAAGCACCGACCAAAGAGGAAGCCGTGGATCACACCTGAACTTTTGGATCTGTGTGATAAACGAAGAGATTTAAAAAAAGAAAGAAAAAAAAAACACCTCACAGGGAGCTGATGTCTACCGAAAAATCAACAATGACACCCGAAAAGGCATGCGCACAGCAAAGGAGAACTGGATAGAAGATCAATGCCAGGAAATAGAGAACAGTCTGAACAAGAACAACAGCAAGAAGGCCTACCAGACTGTAAAGCGGCTGACAAGTTTCAAACAGCCCAAAGTCTCCACGATCCAAAGCAAGAACAAGAAGTCTTGGACAGATGGACAGAGTACTGCTCTGACCTTTACAACCATACACCAAATGGAGACCCATCAGTTCTAGCATGTCCCGAGAACAGAGAAGAAGAAATCCTCCCAATTCTCCGGGAAGAAGTTGAGGCAGCAGTGCAATCGCTAAAGAAAGGGAAGTCAGCGGGAGTGGACAACATACCCGCGGAGCTGCTACAAGCAGGAGGAGAAGAGATGATTGATGCCCTCACCATTATCTGTAACAAGATCTGGCAGAGTGGAGAGTGGCCTATACCATGGGCCCAGTCGCTTGTCATCACTCTTCCCAAAAAAGGTAACCTTCAGGAGTGTGAAAATTGTCGCACCGTCAGTCTCATCATCCATCCCAGCAAGGTCCTCCTGAAAATATTACTCAACAGGTTGAAACCCCAAGCTGAACAAATCATAGCTGAAGAACAAGCAGGATTCAGGGCAGGGCGAAGTACCACTGAACAGATTTTCAACCTCAGAATAATCTTTGAGAAATACCTACAGCACCAACAACATCTATATCACGTGTTCATAGACTTCAAGAAAACGTTTGACCGAGTCTGGCATGCAGCTCTATGGGCAACAATGAAAGCGTACAACATCAGACCTAAAATTATTGAAGTCACCAAAAACCTGTGTGACAAGGCTACCAGTGCAGTCCTCCACAACAGCGCCATCGGGAACTGGTTCAGAACAACAATCGGTGTGCGTCAAGGATGCCTACCCTCTCCAACACCCTTCAACATCTTCCTAGAGCGCATCATGTCAGATGATCTTGCAGATCACGAAGGCACAGTCAGCATAGGGGGTAGAGCAATCTCCAATCTTCGTTTTGCGGATGACATTGATGGATTGGGTGGAGAGGAGCAAGAACTTGAACAGCTGGTACAGAGGCTTGACACCACCTCCAAAGCTTGTGGAATTGAAATAAATGCAGAGAAGACAGAAATGATGACCAACAACACCAATGGCATCAACACGGACATCAAAGTCCAAGGCCAATCCCTCAACACAGTGCATAGCTTCAAATATTTAGGAGCCATTGTATCAGACAATGGGTCCCGACAGGAAGTCCTCTCCAGGATCGCACAAACAACTGCTGCCCTGACAAGGTTGAAGCCATTTGGAAAGACAGGACCATCATTCTACGTTTCAAAGTAAGACTGCTGCGCTCCCTTGTCATCTCCATCTTCCTATATGCTTGCGAAGCATGGACCCTCACAGCAGATCTACAACGAAGAATACAAAGCATGGAGATGAGGTGCTACAGAAGACTTCTGGGCATTTCCTATACCTAACACATCACCAACGACGAAGTCCGACAGACCATCACATAAGCCATTGGACAACACGATGACCTGCTCACAGTGGTGAAGAAACGGAAACTCCGATGGTATGGCCACGTCACCAGATCATCAGGCCTTGCAAAGACTATTCTGCAAGGCACAGTGCAAGGAGGTAGAAGAAGAGGGAGACCGAAAAAGAGGTGGGAGGACAACATTCGAGAATGGACTGGTTTGACACTGAGCGAAGCCATCAGGGCTGCTGAGGACAGAGAGAGATGGAGTATGCTGGTTAAACGATCATCTGTGGTGCCCCTACGACCTCAGGGTTACGGGACAGGAAAGGATAGGATAGGATAGTTTGTTTGTTTGTTTCCACACCTAGTGGAAGTGCCGCGTAGGCGGAAGATCTACAGGGTCCTTCATGGTGGGCAGGAAAGTACATGAAGAAAACTTTTTCAAAAAGCCGAACACGTCCTTTGCTGACCGAAATTTCGTCATCATTTTCACAGGAAAATAATATTGCACAGCAGCAATAACATGGATTCTCACTGGTCCACTTCATCTTAAGGCGCTTTCTCATTGGTCGGGAGGACTTACTTTTCTTTGTCAGGTTATTGTAGAAAATGACGTCATCATGCCAACTCGAGCATCAGCCAGAGGATCGCCGAAACAAAATCGCAGGGGACTTGCTTGGTTTTATCAGTTTATTCCCCCACTTAAATTTTTTTAACAAGGACTTACTCTATGATATCTCCAAATCTAAACATAGTTCGGATTTGATTTTTACAGGTAAGATGCGTCATTCTCTTGCAAGTTTGATGGCGCAAAAAAATCATTTTCGACCTTAGGTGGACTTACTCGGTTTTGTCAAATCACGGCAGCGAATCAGGACCACAAAATCAAGACCACAACTTCGCTGAAAGAGGACTCAACCCTGATCCGCATAAAAGATCTGCCGAAACAAGGCACTCCACCAGCCGGTCACTTTACAAAAAATACATCCCACGCAGGGGACGCTGAGGCTATACTCGAACCCCCGTTTACACACACACACACACAAAGAATACAAACACCATTATAAAATATCAACAAAACACATACATATAAATTGCCTAAATTACCAAATAATAACATCATAGGAAGTCCTAGTGACCATTTGGCAGAAAGCGTTCAATATTCCTAAGCTGATACAACAGACCTCACATACAAATGAGGAGTTTTGTCGCGGAAGAGTTTTGAAGAAAAAAAGGTAGGTGACTGGTCTAGCGAAGAAGAATATAGTATAGTAGATTGATAGAACAGAGTAGGACTGAAAAAGAACAAAGGAGAAATACAGCGGCAGTGGGAATTTAAAGCACTACATTTCCAGAAAGCGGGGATACTATTTATATTGAAACCCCCGGCACTCCCACGGGGGGACAGTAGTAGTAGTAGTAGTAGTAGTAGTAGTAGTAGTAGTAGTAGTAGTAGTAGGAGGAGGAGGAGGAGGAGGAGGAGGAGGAGGAGGATAAATTGTTATTGTTGTTTGTTGAACATCTGTATATTTTTTGCAGCAATTCGTCGTTTGCAATAATTATGATCGCGATACGTAATTATTGTAATTAACTCAGAAACTGCAAATATCATCCAATACGTGTATGAAGGATTTTTGTGATACGATCGCGCGCTGTTTTCACCGTGTGTTTCACACATTGTTCGTCACAGGCAGAAAAATGACAATGAGTTTTCATTGGTATGATTTATCATTGGTTACTATGAAAATACTCTCCCCTTAATATGTCACCTTCGGTAGCGGGGATCAACTTCTAAACGGCCGAAATGAAAGAAACGAGAAAAATCGAGGATTGCACACTTTCCAGAATTTTTACTGCAGTTCTCTCCCTTCTATCTTCGGCATCTCTATTATCGGTGACAATTAACCTACTAAATGAGCAGCACGTACGTAATAATAATAATACACGTACGTAACACTACTACTACTACTACTACTACTACTACTACTACTACTACCACTACTACTACTACTAATTTGCGTTAATGTATGGCGGATCCTCTGTAATGGCGCAGAAGTAGACCTCAGGAATCTTATAAGGGCTATATGCCTATCGTTACGCTAATGAGACCACTACCATTGCGACACACAAGCACCCAAATAGGGTATTGCTCCTGTGCATTAAATCCCAGTTTTCACACTCAAAATGAATAAAGGAGTCTGAACGACAATTGTGCAATTTCATTAACCAGTAAAACAGCCTTGATGAACTGATTAGAGACTGATTAGATTAACTGATTTTGGCTAAAAAAAAAAAAAAAAAAAAAAAAAAAAGCCTTCTGGGCGTATAGCCTTTCGTTGTATAGATGGTTAAAATCATGTGTCTTGAAATAAAACTCATAAAACTCAAAAACTCATAGAAGCTACAGTGGAAATGATCTCTATACACATTACTCCTGTTTCCTATTCCTTTGGATGAGAGTATAAACCGAGGTCTAGTCTGTGTCGCACACATTTCATCATAACGGACTTTAAAGATTCTGACGCTCATGTCCTAAACGGTTGAGTGCCGGTGACAAGAACCCACCCAGCATGCACCTAGATCCTTCTCCCCCATCCCTGGCTGACCAGGATTGTGCTCAGTTGTCTGGAGCGTTATTACAATGCGCCCAAAGGCTGCTAGTTGGCGCCTCGGGCGGTTTGAGTTAGATCCTGTATCGGTCAGCGCCTTGAGTCGCCAAGTACGGCGAGATATGTGAGCTATAAAAATCATCGATAATGACTCATCGTGACTGTCACACTTGACTGTATAATGATGTGTTATAAAGGTAATCTTTTCAGCATGTCCACCATATCATGGTAGAATCCTTTTCTAATCCAGCTAGCCTTACTAATAATTAACACAAAAAAACGAAAGACAAAAAAGGGAATTAAAATTTAGGAGTTACCGTAGGTCTCTCCCTTCTCACAAAACCAACAATATGAAAGTTCTCATCCTCACCGTTATCTCCAGTCTAATTCGATTTTGGCTCATTTAGTTGAAATTTATTTGCTCAGCTCACAAACGTATTGGCATTATCGAAGCAGCAATCACCTACACGCAATACATGCCTGCATGGGAGACTGATTCACAGAGAGAGAGAGAGAGTGGGCCACAGAGAGAATGTGTATGCGAGAGAGAGAGAGAGAATGTGCATGCGAGAGAGAATGTGCATGCGAGAGAGAATGTGCATGCGAGAGAATGTGTATGCGAGAGAGAGAGAGAGAGAGAGAGAGAGAGAGAGAGAGAGAGAGAGAGAGAGAGAGAGAGAGAAAGAGAGGGAGAGAGAGGGATTATTATGATAAAAACGAACACCAAAACACCTAAACTAGAATATATAGGAGAGAGAGAGAGGGAGGGAGAGAGAGAAGTGGGAGGGGAGCGATCTCTCAATAATTTGGTAAATATATTTTTTTAAATAAGAATTTTTTCTTGTACTTTATACATAAGATTTATTTCAAATGTGTGAAGAATTCAACCCTGTAAAATGTTCATGATCAAATCTAACAATGAAAATGTTGTCCTGGAAAGAGAAATGCTTTGAAGACATTCCTTTCCAGGCATATGAAGGATCTGAAAGCCCATCTGAGCGAGACACAACCAGTTTGACTAAAACCCTAAACCATCCTGGCAGGTGCGATATAAACACAAATGTGTTGATGCCAAATGACTGTGCCCATCAAAAGTGAACAAAATATGCAAATGACTATGCCCATCAAAAATGAACAATAACAATATGAGGTATGAATTGATGTAACAAAGCGATAAAGAACCAACTTAATATTTGCATTCATCATCATAACGTTAATGGAGTATGCTGAACAATGTTAACAGTGTAACTAGCGACATCATTTATAATTTTGTACATTCTTCTCTTCAGTTAATTTTTTTAACATAAATGCTATTTTCACTGTTTGAATCTATGGAAACTATTTCAATGGTACTGAACTCTATACAAAAATGTTGAAATGAAACATGTTTTAATATGATGTGAATATGCAGATGAGCATGACATAATGTAATGCAGAAAGCTTAACAATAGTAACATCTTTACTAGTTAACTGCTGTCACCTTTTAATCTCTTCTTTGCAATAACAGTATTGCAACTATAGCAGCTATTGCATGCTAGTATACACTATACAATTTAACTAAACATTAAATGTTATTTCTTCCATGTTTTAAGTTAAAAATACAGATAAACCGTTCTGGCAGTCTTTTTCTTTCTGTTTTGAGACGGCATTTTCGTGCCATGCGCTGTAAGCTTTGTGGTATGACTATGCATTGTTTTTAATTCCCTGATCCCATTTTTTTTATTAGTGTAGGGAACACTTGTATGTGTTGTTGTTTTTTTTGGTGTGTGTGTTTACTGGTTTTATTATATATATTATATATTTTTATTGTTGTACTATTCCCAGACACGAAAAGCAAATTCATCTGTGCGTAACATTTGAAGCAAACAGTAGATCTCAAATGTTTCCCTGGATCTACATGATGCAAGCAAATGTGTATGGAATTAGAAGGGAAAAACCCCTATCAGTATCACACTATACGATAATGCTTTATGTGAAAAAAATAGATGACTAAATTAGTAACAAGAGAATAGCCTTGATCTACTACTAAGAAGAAAAAAAAAGAATGAAGTCATAATCACAATGTTTTCTGTCATGTACAAGATGACTGGATAAGAAATAGAATACTACACAAAAACAAATATATATTTATCACATTTGCGAATTGTTCACTGAACAAATACCTAACACATTTTGCCAGAATCTCAAGCTATACATAATACAGCAATGTTGACATAAATTGAGAGCACGTGCAATTTTGCTTTTGGCTTAGGCATATCTTATAAAGCAGATGCATTTGATTAATTAACAACAGCATGGCATAAGAAACAAATTCAACTTTAACATACTAACTGCGAAGAATCTCTGATTTTTATGGATTTAATTTTCAGTTTATACAAAATGATTTTAAAAAAATATTGGCGTAAATGCACGGAATGAAATGAATCATCATAAAACAGCATACATTGAATGTAAATGGATACAAAATAAAATGAATTATGATAATTCACAATAGGTGGAAATGGAAGATTAAAATTAACAATTTAACATCAGATATGTACGTAAATGACTTGTAAATCCATACTGAAACACCAAAAAATACAAACTTGTACCATTGAAATAAAAGAAGAAAAATGTAAACACAACAATAGCTTTGCCAAATCAGATTTAGATGGGCCGGGGTAAGGGGTGGAATCAACAAATGGAATGGCATAAAAAAAAAATTTCAATGGAATTTAAATGAAATTCAATACATATTTTTGCTGTTGGATACAAAATATTTATTTTAAAAATCAAAAGAATATGTGTTAATCAAAAATTGGTATGTAGCAGTACCAATCAATTTATACTGAGCATCAACACAATATAAAGCATAACATAAAAGTGAGATCTGAACCCAAAAGGTGGTATTTATTTCATGAATGATAAAGCATTGCAATAAATAAAGACTAGAATTCCATTTTATTTTTTAGGTTAAATCCTTTCAACCCATACGATCCACCAAAAGCTTGCAAAAATCAAAATTGCAAATTTTGGGAATGGCATCTCCAAAGACAAACAATGTCTTAATGCAAACGTACTGTACCATTGGAATTTGTTGAAATAAATTATATTTCTTCACCTTCTTTAAGACTACATAATTCAGCACATTTTATTGCTTTTGAACATGTGGATCTTGATGTCGATAACGAAATATTGCTGACCAACTTTCAGCTGGACTAATTAAATTGTGGGTAGTTTAATTGTTTTTTTAAAAAGCCCCAAACACTTGATATTACAGGTATAAAAAATAATCACTACACATGCACTTTGAAGGAACAAAGAGTTAATTGTAGCTTTAGCCGATTATTATTTCAATGAACTCCTGGGCAAGGAGATTGCTTTTCCTTTGCCTAATATATTCGAAGACAAACAATTGCCATAAGTTTTCTCCACCTACTTTTCCGAGAAAATCCAAACTATCTGCAACAGTTTCCTCCTCCAGACCCATCTGCTCTTCCTTCTCCTCCACCATACACTTGTCCTTGCCTAACACAATTTATGCCTGTTTCTGAAAGTCACGTTCGTGACATTCTGAAAAACACCGTTTCCAAATCTTGTGAACTTGATCCCATCCCTACCAAGTTACTGTATGAGCACCTTAAAACCATTCTCCCCTCTTTAACACACACTATCAATGATTCTCTCCTATCTGGTATTGTCCCAACTGAACTCAAAACTGCAGTCGTAAAACGCTTGCTGAAAAAGACCACCTTGGACAAAAACGACTTGAAAGAATTACCGACCCCTTTCTATTCTGACCTATCTTTTAAAGATTTTGGAGAAAGTGGTGCTTAAGCAGATCCTAACACATCTCGACAACAACAACCTTTGCAATCCTCTTCAGTTTGCCTATAGAGCTGGTCAAAGCACTGAAACTCTTCTTCTGCATGTTTGCAATGATATTCTTTCTGCCCTTGACCATGACAACATCTCTGTTCTTCTTCTTCTGGACAATTCTGCTGCGTTTTACATGATCGATCATACCATCTTTCTCAATCACCTTGAGAGTCTGTTTGGCATTCAGTCTACAGCTCTCCGTTGGTTCTCAATATACTTACAAGACCGTTCTCAATATGTATATGTCAACAATTCTTCTTCTGCTGCTTCTCTTCTTCTCTTTGGTGTCCTGCAAGGCTCTGTCTTGGGTCCTGTTTTGTTCGTGCTTTACACTACTCTACTATCCTTCGTCATCAAGCAAAACTCTGTTGATCACCACCTTTTTGCTGATGATGCACAACATCAAAAGTCTGCGAAACCTTGTGACATTGAGACTGTGACGGACACACTACGTGACTGTACAACTAATATTAAGACGTGGATGACAAACAACGTGCTCAGATTGAATGACGACAAGATAGAAGCTCTCCTTTTTTCTAGTTCAACTCCTATCTCTGCCCTTTCTCTTACCATTGGATCGTCCACTGTTCTCTATTCTGACAAGACCAGAAATTTAGGAGTTATCCTTGATTCTGAGCTCTCAATGAATCACATTTCAAAAGTATGCCAATGTGCTATTTTGAATTAAAGCGAATCAGTTCAATCCGTCGCTTCCTCACTGTAGATGCCACAAAAACACTAGTTACTTCTTGTGTACTGACCAGAATAGACTATTGCAACCCTTTACTTATTGGCCGCAATGACTCTACCCTAGCGTCCCTTCAAAAAGTTCAGAACCTTGCTGCGAGGTTTGTTTTCACGTCAAATCGAAAACAACATGCACCCCTCTTTTGCGCAAACTTAATTGATTACCTGTTTTAGAACGCATAAAGTATAAAGCAGCCTGTATTTGCTACAATATCATCACTGGATCAGTTCCCGAATATCTTAATGAGTTAGTCACTCTGTACACTTCTTGAACCCTTCGCTCTTCGAGCGATAATCGACTCCTCCGCCAAGGCCGCTACAAACGGAAATCACACGGTCTCCGCTCTTTTTCTGTCTATGGACCTCAGCTCTGGAACTCTCTTCTCTCCAATGTCAGACACTCTCCTTCAATTCTAAATTTTAAAAGCAACATGAAAACCTTTCTCTTTCAGCAGCACTTTACATAATTTATATTCTTTCTTCATTTCGTATTCTTGTTTTGTGTGTGTCTGTGTGTGTTGTGCGTCTGTGTGTGTGTGCGTTTGTATGCTGTCTAGTAATTATATATAAAACATGAATGTAGGATTAGATGAATGTTGGTGTGTGCTCAACTAGATCCGCAGAGTAGGCGCCTTACAAATGCTAATTATTATTATTATTATTATTATTATTATTATTATTATTATTATCGCACGCCAGCTATATATTCCACATCAAACATTTCAAGCAAAGAAACATGGCTTGAGAATTAGATGGCAAGTGAGCAGGTAGAAGAAACAATGCAATACTCATCTTACCTATCATGTGCTGCAAGACATAAGACGTATACAGTATAAGCACTTCACATTTAGAAGCCTTTTTTAAAACATGATTTTTTTTTACATAAATGCAAATTTAGTCTGGAATGCTGTAGACTTTTATGTTAACGCAACATTGTCCTTCATTGCTTATAAACTGTGCACCAATATCTAAAAGTTTCCACTACAAAAAATATCTGGCCCACACAAAAATATACTGGAAAAATAACTATGCACTATAAATCTGTGCATAACACTGAAAGGATGCAGCCATGGCATTGCTGGGAATCAGGAACATACATATACATGAGACCTAAAACATGTTCAAGCTTACAGAAGAAAATAAAATCATTGTTGAGGATCAGAAATGTACAAGTACATTCAAAAGCAATTGTAAAATTGTATAAGAAGATACCATAATGTTGTGTAAAAAGTAAAAAGCTAGTTGAAAATGCCATTTCCAAAACATCATAATTATAATTAGAAAGTTTATTTCATAATTCTATCCTTCATTCAGTAAAAGTGCAGGATGCAGTTGCCTATTCCGGAAAGATAATGAACAATGAACAGTCAGAGATGCCTACTGTGAGACTGTGTCATGTCTTCCAAATATTTGTGTTCCTGATTCTCTTTGCGCAACACATTAATTACTCTGTCAAACAACGAAAAACAACGCCTGTAACTTTAAAAAAAAAAATCAATATTGTAATGTCAGAAAACTATCACATAAGTATTACACCTGTTAAGAAGCCTTACACATCATGCAGATTTTCAAAACAAGATTTACACAATGAAGCAAAAAGTAAACAAGGCCGAGTTATTCCCCTTTACTGGTACGGCTCTTCTAGAACGGATATTTGTTAGTTTTATACTTTCTGATCACTCCATGGTCCTAAGCAAAAAAATGTTCTTCCTGTTTTGTGTGTGCGTGTGTGGGTGTGTGCGTGCGTGCGTGTGTGTATGTGAGCGTGCGTGCGTGTGTGTTTGTGCTAATAATTTTTACTGATTAATTACTCAATTACAAGAACTGTGGACACCACAATGGGGGAAAAAAAGTCTTAAACTGTTCAAGACTTTGCTGATTGTCAAAATTACATTTTCAAACTAAGATCCCATGAATTGGCATACGACAAATCTACCACAAAGTAGAACTCTCTTCAAATACACCTAACAACTGTGCATTTGTGCGTTGTTGTTTTTTCTCTCCATCTTTCTCTCTTTCCACCTTGCCAACAAATTGCTCCTTTTGTCAACATCTGTTCAACAGTCAATTTGTCTGGCCAGTTTACATATTGTCATTCAAGGCATCTTAATTTTTAAAAAGCTGCAAAATCAAGATACAATTTTCTTTGCCACTATCACCGTTTACTTTCCATATGGCAAGAAAAACAGGCGTGGGATCTGCCCCTTTTTCTGTGTGGTGCGGTTGCCTTTGACATTTGTTGTATTTGTGAAAGTGAACTTCACCGATCCATCAGAAGCTGTGGGAACACCTTCCTCGCCTACGTGAGAGTCTGGGCCTGCAACATAGATCTCTAGCGTGTACGGCTTGCCCTTCTCCACCTTCACCGGCCGCTCAAACATGACGGGCAGGATGACACCAGCACCTTTGATGGTGATGGACTCCATCACAATGACTTTCTTCTTGCGCATCAAGACGGTGCCCACCTTGAATGATGCCTCACCGGGCTTTTTGCTTCCGTAGATGCCGAATCCATACAGGTAGATGTTGTGGTCCACCGTGAAAGTGATGGCATCGGCTGTCCCGTTGTTGGGTACCGAACTGCCCACCTCTTTGAAGCGAGTGACCTTGTTCAGGTCGGGCCAGGAGGTATGCGATGGTTGTCTGGAGAACTGAGAGTGGACCGTGCCAGCTGAAGACATTGAAGACACCGACATGTCATCTGGGATGTCATCTGCGTTCTCAATGCTCAGCTCCGAGTACAGAGGTGGAGGACTGTCTAGGTCGTCTTGTGGAGATAGCTTAGCATCAGTGCACGAGTCGAGGATGAAGCGATGGGATCTCTTCTCGTCGCGTTTCACATAGATGACATCACCCAAGGAGTTCTGCTTGTTGTCTGAGGATGGCTCTTTCAGCTTCTCCTCACACTGTTTGCGAGCCCAGCGGTCTGACACTTCTTCACGCACTGTAGGGTTGAGGTCCAGGCCTTCCATTGTTATCACCTGCAGCAAAGTGACCGCAGTCAGTAAAACAAACACTGCACTATCCTAAATACTTAGAACATCTCTCCCATCCCCTGCAAGAGCAAAAGAGGTGTTAAATATACAAAGGCCTGCAACACGCTAGACTATGATTGAAAGCAATGCAGAGGACATCAGAACATGAAAGGATGTAATTTAGCAGAGTCATAAGGAATGACATGGGCAGAGAGTATGCGTGCAGATGGGGTAAAAGAGTGATTAATTATCATGTTCAGATTTCCTATCTCTTTACGTCAAGTCAAGTCAAATCAATATATTCTTTATTCCATCAAAAGGAAAATTTGGTTTGCCACAAGGATACTCACTGTATAAAAACAAAGTACATAGAGCAAGATCATAAATAATTATTTATGAACAAAATAAATCTGTTGTGAGAATGATTGTGAGATGGAAATTTACACATGGAATGAAAGCACGTAGACACTCACGCACACACCCGCTGCGTTCATGCCCACCACACACTCATTGTCATCCTATCATAACTTAAGACAACAAAACCATATCACATGTACACTAATACAGTTTAGCACAAATAAAATAATCTTAAAAAAATAGACTTTTGAGTCTTGTTTAATAATGTCCTAACACTATTCAATTTTCTTCAGCTATCATAACTAAGAGACAACGCCAATAAATGTATTAAGTATTAGTACATTACATTAACCATTTACATTAAAGTCAATCTGGCATCACTGTAAAATACAAAATACTGACAGCACAATTTAATTAGCATAGTCATATTGTAATGGCACTAGCTTGATTGTATAGTTGAATCTAGCTAGAGCGTGCAGTGGGGGGCAGTGTCAATGTCCGGTGCGCCTGCTGGAGCCAGAGGCAGCATTCAGTCTGCCCACCGCCATGGGAACAAAGCTGCGAGAGTACTTTGCATTCTTGCATTTGATGGAGCGATACCGCCTGCCTGAGGAAAGCAGTTCAAACTCCACGTGCAATGGGTAGGAGCTGTCAGCAGAGACTGCATGCGCCTTGCAGAGCAGGGCTTTGTCTGCTATTTCAGAGAAGGGGGCCCGGGGAGACCAATGATCTTTTGAGGCCGTGTTTGAAAATGAAATTTTGACCAACTTGTTTATTTCAGTGACAGAGAGGGAGGGGTGGTATATACTACTGCAGTATGTGAGAAGGGGCTCTATGATAGAACGACAGAGGTTGAGGAGCAGCTGGGGGTCAAGTTCGAGAGACCGCAGTCGGCGTAGCACATGCAGCCTCTGCTGACACTTCCTATAAACTGCTGTGCTCCTTTTATTAAAATGCATACAGTGTATGAGCACATAATATCCTTTTTATTTATTTTTTTTTAAATGGCAGGTTATAAATTTCAGGAAAAATGTGTAAATTTTCTGAGCCCCAAGTGGTTTTAATGATAGTCACTGGAAAACAATAAAAAAAGAGAGTCCCAACAGCTGCTCCACAGGCCATCTCATGTAGTATTAACTATCACTATCAGCATAAACAATTTTTTCTATGCCTGGGTCTGAATAGTTTGTAACTTGGTCTAGCAGTATAATACCATTATTTATTTCTCTTCTCACCTTGTTCAAGCATTCCCTGCACAGTCGCTCCATGCCCTCAGACTGCACGACGTCTTCCCCATGTTTGCGTATATACAGCATGGTCTCCTTGTCCAAATCCTGGTCGTCATAGCGATGTGCGGCCTCAAGGATGTCACAAGCAGTTTTCACTGTCAGGCAATTGTGAAGGTACTGAAGGCAGATCTTGCGTGCTGTGATGACGTCATACTTCTCTGTTAGCGCTAGGAGTTCCAAGACGGTGTCGGAATCGGGATACAGCTCCTCATAGTACATATACCTAGAAACAAAAGAAATGTAAACTAAAAACATAATCATATTTCATTTTTATTAGAATGTCACTGTCAAATAGGGCGATATGTTTTAGTTTCATAATGATGTCAACATGCTCACAGGCTTCGACTGTAGGCCCACAATACAAGATTTTTCTTTTCTTTTTGTCTTTTACAACTATAGCAGTATAAACAGCGCAAGCATATAAAACGTAATGGTAAAGTATACAAATTATTTAAATCTACTGTATCAAACTTAGCACAACGGGTCTGTAAATATAAAACCGGTTCATAATTTCTTCAGAAAATGCCTCATCATCCTTGAAATGAACCTCGCAAAAGTATGTCACTCAAAAATCAAGAAGCATTTAGCAGAATTGGGCTGTAAGAATTCAGTCTGTTCATTCATTCTTTTTTTTTTAACAGTAACTCAAAAATCAAGAAGTATGCAACTGTACAAAAAAATCATACAACTGATTCTCTTCATTTCTGTGGTATTTTCCCCTGTACAAACATGACGATATGGTGACGTTGTTTGCTATAGTTTACGGGGAGCAAAATTGTGAGGTGTCTAACAGCACAGAAAATAAGTATACCACGCATAGACAAGATTAGTAGACCAACAAGCAACATTTAGGACATTGAGCATAATTATACAGTATCAAGGCTAAAACCTGTTGGACAAGGCTTGTTGGTAAGAAAAAGAGCTGAATCTCCATCAAAACTGCCAAGCAGACTAGCAAGCCAAATGCACATAAACGTGGGAGGCACAGGGGGAGAACTATAAACCCTTGTTTACTGTAGGTCCACTCACTTCAACCCTCATGCTGGTATGCTTATTTGGGTTGGATGAACAGCCTTTTATACATACAGCCCTGTACACAACTTGACCACTCCCAATATGGCCTCCAGCGCATGACAGCTGCAGTGACTTGAATTGACGACTGCCTTGAAAAAAAATATGTGCAATGTGCTTTGATGTTAAACGCCCCTCACCCTCCCCCCCAAAAAAAAAAAAAAATTAAAATCTATGCTGAATAAATAGTATCCCTCAGCAAAAGAAATGAGCTGCACATGATGCATGGGTTAATTGCAATTTGCATGCCTGCCAAAGGGGAGAAAACACCAGATCATCCCATCTGATTTCATGAACCACTTATTCGTTCAAAGCATGCATCTGTGCAAAAATCACGTCACTCCATGAACTAAAATTATCCAAGCATGACGATTAATGCAGTGTAACTGTAAGATGAACTAGTTACTACTGACCTAAACATTTCTTTATAGTTCACTTTTTAGCACTTGCCACTTTGTTTATATCTGCTTTACTATTCTACATTTAAAATCCAGACTAGGGATGTAATATAATATAATATAAAAAACAGGGCAAGGAGGCAGGAGAAGAAGGAGACTGAAAAAGAGGTGGGACGACAACATTCGAGAATGGACTGGCTTGACTATGGGTGAAGCCATGAGGGTTGTTGAGGACAGAGAAAGATGGAGTACGCTGGTTAAACAATCATCAGTGGTGCCCCAACGACTTTCGAGTTACGGGATAATATAATATAATATAATATAATATAATATAATATAATATAATATAATATAATATAATATAATATAATATAATATAATATAATATAATATAATATAATATAATATAATATAATTTAATATGCATCCTTACTGTTGGACAATTTAACAAGGTCCACACGAGAGGCAACATCGTCATAGGAACCTGGTATGGAGGGAAAATTAGAAGAACTGGCCCACGAGCTGGCCCACTATGATGGAACATTTTAGGTATCAGCAAACTGCGCTGGGAAGGCATAGGTGAAACAACGACAGACAAAGGTCGCAAGCTTTATTTCAGCGGGAGAGACGACAGGCATGAAAAAGGCATTGGATTCTTGGTCCACAAAGACATTCTAGCAACTGTGCCAAATGCCATGATGTCCAATACACAGGAGAGACGGGCCAGACACTACAGAGACGTTTCCATGCCCACAGATCTAACATCGGCGTTGACCCAGAACGCAAAAAGAAAACTAATCTAGAACCAACAGACAAGCACAGACAAGACACACTTGTGGCCCGTCACTTCCAGACACAGGGTCATAGCATCTTGGACATGAGAGTGACAGTGATCGAGCAGCTGAGGTCTGCAGATGTAGCCAAGAGGAGACAGAGGGAGAGGTTCTGGAGACACAAACTCAAGACCAACTATCCAGACGGACTGAATGTTTGGGATTGATCGATGTTTGGGGCTTTTTGGAGCCAGGGGGCAGGGTTTGGATTAGGAGGGTCTGGAAACACTGCAGCGGAACCATTTAGAACTATACTTGAGATGTTTGGCTATTTGAGGATGAATATTTTTATTCTTATTTATTTATTTATTTATTTATTTATTTTATTTATAGATTTTTTATATTTTTTTAAAAATGTAAAACATTTATTTTATTTTATTTTGGGCGCGGGCGGAGTGAGAGAGGGGGAGATGACTCTTTATGGCTGAACCGATGATGCGATTGTAAGGGAGTTGGTATGTGTGGTTATATTACTTTCCCCTCCCCCCCCCTCTCTCCCTACTGAACACTGTGTTTTGGTGATGTTGGTGAATACAGTTCAGAGATAGCTTTTAAATATAATTATTCTTTATAATTAATAGAAATTTCTAAATGGTACACTATTCTTTTTAATGAACTCGATTCACTTTCTTTACTATATATATGCTTAGGCTGTTTTGTTTTGTACAGTCCTTGGTTCTTACTGATGAAGGTTTTAGTGTAATAAACCGAAAATTTTAATGCCTACTACCCAGGTGTTGTTGTTGGTTTTATTATCATACATTCTAGCAACTGTTAAGGGTTGCCGCACAGTCTCCAGTAGACTTATTACCATCCGACTGAGAGCAGCCTTGACTAAGTGCTGAGGAAGGACATAGTCATGGTGCAAAGTGACTGTGATTTCAAGGTTGGCCAAGATGCGCACCACAACTTGGAAGACACATGTGGACTCCATTGCAACAACAAGACAAATGACAGAGGTCTGAGACTCTTGGAATTTTCCAGACACAACAATCTGATACTGGCAAACACACTTGGTCTCCAAAAAAATCCAGACGATGGACCTGGCACAATCCCAGTGGGGAGCATCACAACCAGATTGACTACATCATGGTCAAGAAACGCTTCAGATCAAGCGTCAACATTGGCAGGACACGCACTTTTCCAGTTGCAGACATCGGAAGTGACCATGATCTCATGGAGTCATGACGATGTCTTTCCGGCTCCAATTGAAGAGAGTATACACAGTAAAGTGTACCAGGCCTGAAGTTTGACCTAGACAAACTGCAAGACCCGGAGGTGGCAAAAATATTCCAAGCCACAATTCGAGGGAAATTTGCATCACTGCTCATTTTGGGAGCTGGTGATGTAGATGCCTACACCATGACCACCACCTTCAACCCAGCTGCGACAGATGCCGCCACCGAGATCCTCGGTAAGCACCACTCAAAGAAGAAACCGTGGATCACAAATAAACTTTTAGATCTGTGTGACATCCGAAAAGGCATGAGCACAACAAAGGAGAACTGGAAAGTAGATCAATGAAATAAAATAGTAAACAGTCTGAACAAGGACAAGAACCAGATTGTGAAGCAGCTGACAAGTGTTAAACAGTTCAAGGTCCCCACGATTCAAGGCAAGTTTGGCATGTGCCTTAAAGAAGAACATGGACAGAGTACTGCTCTGACCTTTACAACTACACACCAAACGGAGACCCATCAGTTCTAGCATGTCCCCAGAACAGAGAAGAAGAACAAATCCTTCCAATTCTCCGAGAAGAAGTTGAGGCAGCAGTGCATTCACCGAAGAAGGGGAAGCCAGCGGGAGTTGCTTCAAGCAGGAGGAGAAGCGATAATTGGCGCCGTCACCATTATTTATAACAAGATCTGGCAGATTGGGGAGTGGCCTACAGCAAGGACCTAGTCGCTTGTCATCACTCTTCCCAAAAATGGTAACCTTCAGGAGTGTGAAAAGTACTGCAACATCAGACTCTTCAGCCATCCAAGTGAAGTCCTCATGAAAATAATACTCAACAGGTTGAAACCCCAAGCTGAACAAATCATAGCTGAAGAACAAGCTGGATTCAGGGCAGGACAAGTACCACCGAGCAGATTTTCAACCTCAGAATAATCTGCGACAAATACCTACAGCACCAACAACATCTATACCATTTGTTTGTAGACTTCAAGAAAGCGTTTGACTGAGTCTGGCATGCAGCTCCGTGGTCAACCACGTACAACATCAGCCCTAACATTATTGACGTCATCAAAGGCCTGTATGACAAGGCTCCCTACAACATCAGCCATAATATTATTGAAGTCATCAAAAGCTTGTGCAGTCCTCCACAAAAGCGCCATCAGGAACTGGTTCAGAACAACAATCGGCATAGTGTCAAGGATGCCTACTCTCCAAAACTCTTAACATCTTCCTGGAGTGCGTCATGTTAGATGCCCTTGCATATCACGAAGTCACAGTCAGCATAGGGGGTAGAGCAATCTTGCGGATGACATGGGTGGGTTGGCTGGAGAGGAACAAGAACTTTAACAGCTGGTGCAGAGGCTTGACACCATCTCCAGAGCATTTGGAATGGAAATAAGTGCATAGAAGACCAAAATGATGACCAAGGACATAAAAGTCCAAGGCCAATCACTCAACACGGTGCATAGCTTCAAATATTTAGGAGCCACTGTATCAGACAATGTGTCCGGGCAGGAAGACCTCTCCAGGATCGCACAAACAACTGCTGCCCTGACAAGGTTGAAGACAATTTGAAAATACAGGACCATCAATCTACACTACACAAGGTAAGGCTGCTGCACTCTCCTGTCATCTCCATCTGCTTATATACTTGCAAAACATAGACCCCCACAGCAGACCTACAACAAAGAATACAAAGCATGGAGATGAGGTGCTACAGAAGACTTCTGGGCATATCCTTTACACAGCACATCACCAACGACGAAGTCAGACAAACCATCACACAAGCCATTGGACAACATGATAACATGCTCACAGTGGTGAAGAAACGGAAACTCTGATGGTATGGCCACGTCACCAGAGCATCAGGCCTTGTAAAGACCATCCTGCAAGGCATGGTGCAAGGAGGCAGAAGAAGTGTGAAACAGAAAAAGAGGTGGGAGTACAACATTCGAAAATGGACTGGCTGGACACTGAGTGAAGCCATGAGGGTTGCTGAGGACAGAGAAAGATGGAGTACGCTGGTTGAAAGATCATCTTCAAGTTACGGGACAAGACAGGATAATATAATATAATATAATATAATATAATATAATATAATATAATATAATATAATATAAATATAATATAACATAATATAATATGATATATATGAAATGAAATATTCAGCATTATATATAGGTTAATTTGATTTTTGATGTTTATTTTTGAAACTTTATTGTCCCTTTTTATCGGGAAATTCTGGGTCGCCTCCCCTGGGGAAGGTCTAGTCGCAGCCTGTGGTGCACCCAAACCCAAACTAATATTAATTGAGTTTAAAATTTTAATGTATCAAGGCCATTAAGAGACTAACCTAAAACTTGCAAACAACTGAACTTGCCAAGTATTAGGAGTGTAAGTATTTTCAAGCTAATGTGTTAAAAATAAAATCCACAATTTTAACTTGTCCACCGGACTAGTGACTTACCAATAAACATTTGATCACTATCAAATACGAGTGGGATGGGTATGGTGAAAAAAAGTTGCCAGTCAAGTCAGGCATATCAGCTACAAGCTTTAGATCATCTCCATAATATTTTGTATGTACTCACATTTGGGTCCTTTCAGCACTGAAGAACTAGTAAAGACAATAATTATCAAAATGCAGCGGATCTAGCTGCTAGGAAGATTATTTTTTTTAAAAAGAGGTTAACACTTAATAATAATATTGTACGATATCATGTTGAATCGTACAAACAGCATAAATTCAACTATACTTATTAATTTAATTTGATCCTCCTACCTTAGCAACTGCCAGAAAACTTTTGGATGTACGCTGGGCAGATCAATATTGTTGCAGTCTGCTCCGTGGCCATCCATCATGGCATAGAAGACCCCCGATCTGGACTGTAGCACATAGCGATGAGCTCCGATCACTTCTTTGTGAATGCCTATTTTGAACCAGACGTCACAGGCTAGCTGGTTTTCCAGCATGTGGCGATTGCAATCCAGCACACTCTGTTGACATTTCAAAACTTCTATAATGTATTGGTCAATTCACAATATTTACTTAGCGAGAGTTACACAACAACATTAATATCTTACCCCACAGCACACCCTGTTGACATTTCAAAACCTGTATAATGTATTGGTCAATTCACAATATTTACCTAGCGAGAGTTACACAACAACATCAATATCTTACCCCAAACCACTTTCTCTCAAACTTCAAATAGTAACAACACACAATCATGAATAATTTACAAAAACTGCTGAAACAGGGACTGCAAAAGAATCAATGCAATTTATCAACTTACTGTGCAATCTACCCTTGTGGCCCATCTTGATTGGAAGGTTCGTGGAAGGTTTGTGGAGGTTCAAACAACTTTTTTTCTAAGTTCTTAAATTCACGAACCTATGTTGTTGAAACTTTTGGACAAAAAAGATTCAGGAACCTTTCAAGATCTGAGAACCTCAACAAAAAAAAGTTCTTGAAACTCCCCGAACTTTCCAACTAAGACATAAAAGAATATTAACTGAATCTTAAATAAATCTGTGACCGGTATTATTGAGAAAAAGTATAAAACAACCCTCATACATCTGTGAGAGTGGCTAGGGCACCCCAGAGGCATGATGGGGGCAGTTCAATACGGTACCAATCTTGAAATATGATGCCTGGAGATTGAACATCTGCAGGCACCATACTGAATACTTGCAGGCATGACCGCCTGTTAAGTTTCTCCATTTATGGAAAGGAAAAGAGGCAGCATGCATTTGGTGTTTTAATAACAACCTCTGCCTAAGATCCACACAATTATTGTGCAGTCAAAATTAATGATCCAGGTAATGAATAAGTATTTTTTTCAAATATTACCTTTCCACGCTGCCAGCTACCAGTGGAGGCATCATGATCACCGTTCATATGACTGACATCTGGGTAGCTGGGTAACGGAGGCTTCTCCTTCTCTTTTTCTGAGTGTTCCAAGCCTGGGTACACTCCTCCACCCGTCATGTTGTTTGGGGTGCTGGTGGTGACTGTAGGAGGCAGGATGGCTGTTTTAGGTGTCCACTACAAGGGATGCAATTACTGACAAGGCTTGCAAGGTGATAGGCTGACCCACTTGATGTTAAATGTCCTTCCAGTGAGGATTTGTCTGTAGTTCGATACAGTTTGGTTGACTTGTACTACAGTTGTAGTAAGAGTTTCTTGTCAATGACAGTGTTCGCAGAAAATAATACTTGGATGAGATGGCACTTTCAGCTTAAGAAATCTGCTAATCTTTGTGGTTCAAATCTGCTAACAGAAAAATAACAAAACAGTGTAAATTTTGTACATACATCTCATCTGCATTGGTACAAGTGGTACAACACTACAGTATTTTCATTATCATCATCACCATCATCAACAATACCACTTCTCTTTTTTTTTAACCTGTTGCATCCAATTTCTAAGATGTATGTCAAGTTTTTAGACTGAACTGGAAAAAAAGGCAAGCTATAGATAAAAAATAAATTGCACTGAAAGTTAAAGTGAATGTCTGGGAACAGGCTGTTTCCATATAATCAGATCACTACTCCCAATAGTAAAGTATGCTTCACAGGGCATTAATTGATTAAACAGAATTATCCTAATCCTACAATAAGCAGTATGTCACGATATAGCACAAAATAGAACATAATCCAGAATTGTCCTAGTTCTTCACTGCAAAAAAATGATGTCACCGCCAGTTCTACTTTTCTTGTTTAAGAAAACGTAGTCCTTCTAGTTCTAATACACAGTATTTTGATCAAATAAAATTGGTCACTGAAAGGAAACGGAAACAACCAATAATGATAGGTTTACTAAGATTACGCAATGTCTCTAATGTCCCCTATACGCATCTGTGTCCGGGGACGGTAATCTACCCATTGAATTGAATTGCAATGTCTCTCGGTTTTGCTAAATTCCTCTTGCAGCCCTTCGACCTTTCGACAAGCAGAGCAACGATAGGAGGAATTAAACACGCGATGCGAACCGCGATGTGAACAGACCAGACGACTGGACAAGATGTGAGATCGACAGAAAACACGCAACGCACTTGTAAACGACTGGACCTTGAGTGTTTGAGAGAATCAAAAGAACGGAGTTACAGGCAGGCAGGTAGATTACGGAGTTACAGCAAAGAGCTCTTTGGTTACAGTTCTGTTTCAGTTCAGTTTATAAATTTATAGTCCCCGACACAATAGCAGATAGGAGACTGCACGGAGTTACAGGCAAGTAGATTAACGTCCCCGGACACACATGGCATGGGGGACTTTACAGAAACCGCTGGGGTCTTTAATACACCAAGCCTGGCGCCACAAACCCATACAGCGTAGCTGAGACTAGGGGGATTGATTGATTGATTTATTGTTGCTTTAGGACCGGAGACTAGGGGGAGACGCCACGCTATATGCCAAAAACTTAGAAGAACCTTGAACTAAATCAACCCGAGTATCAATGGCTGCTGGGGCATACCAGCCAATAATTATCTCTGATACTGAGCTTGAGGAATGTACTGCCTCTGTGTTTGAGACAGTTGTTCTTGTTTCAAGCCTAGCAAAGAGACACAACGGACAACACAGACTGGACTGTGCTCTGTTTGACAAGATCAACAGAAAGAAAGAAAACGCCTGATCTCGTGTATGCGCTAGCCTCTAACCGCAGGCTGTTAAGTGGCGTAAGAAGCAACGAGTGCAGAGTGCTAAAAGACAAGCATTGTGCCTCAACACGGACATCCTCTGTAAAATTCCCCAATGGGAATACGGCACGCATCATCATGTAATAATATCGCCTTCCTTTAACAGGATCTCCCAAACTCAATCTAGCTAATACTCCACAAAGCACAGCAAAACTACCTAACGTTGCATTTTATTTTAAAAGAGGGCACGTTTTTATACATTTCGTACTGAGCCTTAGACTCTTTAAGTTTTAAGTCTATCTCGTGGACAGCATTAAAATAATAGAGGCCGCGGAAGAGGTATGAAGTCAGAAGAGGACCTGTGTGTATAAGCTCAACCGTAAAACTCAAACGTTAAGCACAAGAATTTGTTGGCGTGACGCACCTCATCTTCGTATCTATTCGGAACACAGGACGCCAATGACTGACTGTCACAAAAGTGGGCGGGGGGAGTGGGAACGATCACACACACCTTGCATTGCAATACAGACTGCAGTTAGTTTAGTTCATCAACAAATAACATGTTCCCACATGCCACTTCTGCAGTTGATATACGTCTGACTTCTATGTGACACATGTAGACTGAATGTACTGGCTCGAACAGGTCAATCTTTACAAAAACAGAGAAGACTGCAACCACCACCCTATTTGTATAGAAGAAAAAGACAAATTTCTGAACAGATCTTGAGCGGTAGCGAGTCGAACTTGGTTATCTGTACACTACACCATGAGGGGTATCATGCTATTACAAAACAGTAGTTCCTTGTTAATTGTAATCTACTCGAAACTACCAAATTAACAACAAAATTTAATAGAAAGTGGCCCTGCTACAAAGAAGGGTTTGAGTTCCTAAAAACGTCTACACAATGATACAAATGCTGAAATGATTGTAAAGCATTCTTACAAGAACACTCTTCAGAACTAAAAAAATAAGTTACAACAAATCAAACTTAACTAAGTAACAGAATTAAGATTTTACAAGGTTTCAAAATAATATAACTGAAATAAAAATTTTAGAAACTGGAATAAAACCGCAATAATGTAAGTAACCTATGCTATTCACAACTTGGCCACAGTTATTGCTTCAAGTTCAACGCGACCATGAAAAAGAGGAAGAAAAAAACTCAGCAAAGCAGAACACGCTGTGATTTAAAAGGACATACAGATCTTTTCATGCCGGGATTTCAATAAGGTATTTAAATACTGGGATTTAAATCGCCCTCCTTGAATGCTTTTCCACAAATACCTCAACACTGATCGCCTGTGAGTTGACTTGCAAACAAAGTAGCACACTGAACAAGTCTCCTAAGCATCTAACACAGTTTTATTATTACTCTAAAATCATGTCACATGAGAGTGAAGAGTCTATAATTATCCTTTAAAGTGGTGAACCATCCATTTTTCCTTCAATTCTAAAAATATAATTTTGAGAAATGACATGATACTAATAATTATATCCCCGTTTTTCACACCAAACTTAATGCAGTTCAATGATTAGATGATCTGACAAGATAACCCATCCCATATCACTTTAGTATGTGAAGAATGTGAATTTAGAATTATATTATCTTCATCGATAACATTCATATTTCAATAATTATTATATTTTCTTATCAGTAATATGAAAGTAGCAAAACAAAATCGCCTGTTTCTGGCTGTTACGTAATCAAACCTAAAATTTCCATTAAAAAATGTATCAGTGAAATCAGACATTTTCTAGTCAAAGTCATATGCACAATAAATGTGTGTATAGATACACAGCTGTACAATATTTATTCTGCAAGTACAAATTGTATTGCTGATCAAAACACTGTCAGTTGTACTACTGTACGTTGTACTACAACTAGTACTGACTAATTATATTGCTGAGTCGATTAGTAACAACATGATTAATCCGAAACACAACACAAACAGGCTGCTGATTAAGTCATAGCAAATTACCAGTGACCACATTGCATAAGGAATGTCAAAGGCTATCAAAACTTAGTAACACATTTCCATACTTGGTCACACATACTTATGCAATATAGAAAGCGCATTACTAATGGGAGACTTTAGAATAAGCAGTCTCAAAGACGCAAACTTAATACGTTTCCATAACTGATCACGAATACTAAAGGAAATAGAAAAACAGTATTAACAATTTGAAAGTTATAAGCTACAGAAATAATAGTCATAACGACTGCCAACTTGGCTGGTAAGAGCTGGGCCCTGTGAGCTACTTGTAAACATTTTTTTATTTTCACCAATCCACTATCAAATCACCTATAATTATAAAGCTTACTCACACCGCATGTCATAATAAAGCGTAACGTTATGTTCACATTATTTTGAATTGTAGCCTAAATACTTCGTGGTGAATCAATCACACAAGGCTATACAATATTTAACATGTTTTAAATCTAAGTACTAAAAGTTGTGTTGTTTTTTCCTTCTAAACACTGATTTATTTCAATAAACATGACAATGATAATAACAACAATTGAGAATTTATAGGAAAACACAAAAGCTAAAGCTTAATTAAGTGTCACTTATGTATTCTTTGCTTACAGGGTCAAAGAGCCGAATCAGGACCACAAAACCAAGACCACAATTTGGCTGAAAGAGGACTCACCCTGATCCGCATAAAAGATCTACCTAGGGGTAACACTGAAGGCACTCCACCAGCCGGTCACTGTAAAGTAAAGGCATCCCAGACAGGGGACGCTGAGGCTATACTCTAATATATCAAACCATCGCTTACAAAAACAAAATAGAATATAAACATCATTATAAAATATCAACAAAACACATATATAAAATGCCTACATAACATTGCCAAATAATATCATAGGAAGCCCTAGTGACCATGTGGCAGAAAGCGTCCAATATTCCCAAGCTGATAAAAAAGTTTCAACAAGAAGGTTCACGAGATCATTAAATAACAAATCACAAAGTGCAATTACAAATTGCATTTTGTAGTAGAGTAAGTATAATTAAGTTCCACCAAAAGAGGACATTACCCTGACCTCATATAATAATAATGAAACTAAAGTTCTGTGGAAATTATGTCTTCAGATTGAGAAAGATCCTTAAGGCCTAAAACCTAGGAATAAAAGTAGACCAATATTTCCAACTGAATACGTGTCGTGGAATATTACAATAATAATAATAATAATAATAATAATAATAATAATAATAATAATAATAATAATAATAATCCTGTTCCACTCCAGTGAAAACCTGAGAGAACAATTTAGCATTACAAATGGCACAATGTGATTTTCGTTTGTGTGTGTGTTTTTAAACATGGACTGAAATTAGTTCATCTAACTTTATAGCTGGCCAAACCAATCAAACGCATTAATTATTGAAGGTAATTAAGTTCACCAAATCCAATCATGACCAAGCAAGTTCTAAACTGGGCACCTGATAATAAGCCAAGGATCATAGTAGTCATACGATCAACTTCTGAATAAACTGTTGCGACAGAAAGTTGCGTAGAAGGACAACAGAAAGTCCCCTAGAACAAACATATTACAATGAGGTAAAGAGACTGGAGTTTTAACCCATTATGCTGTAGCATACAACTAAAAGTTGGCAAACGTACATGGAT
Organism: Oncomelania hupensis; assembly: GCA_036898135.1. NCBI lineage: Eukaryota > Metazoa > Mollusca > Gastropoda > Littorinimorpha > Pomatiopsidae > Oncomelania > Oncomelania hupensis. The sequence continues at coordinate 136,249,360 of CM072511.1, read as the reverse complement.
GGTAGTGGTACACTGAACATACAACACTGAATATCAAAAACTGCACAACATTACGATTGTGCTTCTATTTCAAGCGTAGGTGTGTGCAGGCTGTGACACTGGAATGCTAGACAGACTGGGTTTGTTAGTTTTGTCAGGGTGTTGCAATTTGTGTTGTAGCACCGCAAGGTGAGATAGTAAAGATTTTCGTAGTCGTACATGTATTCTACAATAATATTGCTACTAGCGTGGGCTTTGAGAATCTACTGGACAAAACACAACCACAAAAAATAATATAAACACAACCGCCCACACAAACAAAATATTTCAAAGAAGAAGAGGTCTGAGGAACAATTTATTGCAACGTCATTTGAGAGTATATCATATGAGTAACCACGGCAATAACAAGTACTCAATCCAACTTAGAAGTCTGATGTTGAAGAGGAGAAACACTAGCTTATGGAGAGGTACACAATAGTATAGAACAAAAAAAGGTGAAACGGAAGGCAGGAGAGGGTATTCATGGAAATTACTCAGAACAAATAACGACAATAATGGCAGCAGAACGTCGGAGAAAAAACAAAAATTATCCTAATGAATGTACAGTCATGACCTAAATAAGAACTACAAAGACATCAAAACAAGCGAAATATGTATTCAAAGAACAATCATTTAACAATAAAAATGGTGCACATTTAAAACATACTTCTGGAACATTTCTAACATAGATTCAATATTGAGTATACCTCAAGGGGTTATTTTCTCCAGCTTTGTAAACAAATGCCGAGCAATAATGACGATGAAAAGCGATCATGTTTTTACCACAACAACACCACCATTTTTGGTCAGCTACATTGTTCACAGGATCTGTCTTCTTAAACAGGATGTTAGGCTGTTTTGGGGTCCTACATTTCATTACCATTATTATTGTATTCTTTATTTATTTTCTTATATATTTTACAGTTCAAGCAGCAGGAGAAGCGATGATTGACACCCTCACCATTATCTGTAACAAGATCTGGCAGAGTGGGGAGTGGTCCACACCATGGACCCAGTCCTTGTCATCACTCTTCCCAAAAAAGGTAATCTTCAGGAGTGTGAAAATTACCGCCTCATCAGCCATCCCAGCAAGGTCCTACTGATAATAATACTCAACAGGTTGAAACCCCAAGCTGAATAAATCATAGCTGAAGAACAAGCAAGATTCAGGGCAGGGCGAAGTACCACTGAACAGATTTTCAACCTCAGAATAATTTGCGAGAAATACCTACAGCACCAACAACATCTTTATCACCAACGACATCTAATATTATATGTTTGTAGACTTCAAGAAGGCGTTTGACCGAGTCTGGAACCTCTCTTCTAGGATTTCAACCCGTTCAGTTGACATGGGAGGAAAGGACAAAGGACTATTTAGGCGTGAAGAGTTCAAAAAGCAAAAGAGCAAAAGATCCCTTATAAAAACGCCAAGTATTGTTAACACAGAATGATAATGGTGTACACTGATTGACAGTACCTCAACCTTTTCCATGTGAAAGAAGAAGAAGAAGAAGAAGGAAGGAAGGAAGAAAGGAAGGAAGAGGCACAACAAGGAAATTAGCACAATCGTGGAACATCGTTTTGTGCAAAACATGACTCCAACCTCTTGTTTACCAAACATTTCTAGTCAAGCCTCAGAAGTACAACTTTTGATTGATTGATTTATTGTTGCTTTAGGTCCAGCGGACTCTTCCGAGCCAAATCAGGACCGGACAACCCCCGATCCGCATAAAAGATCTGCTGAAACAACCCCAGTGGAAAAATTGAATGCCCTCCACCGGCCAGTCACTTTACAATAAAGACATCCCACGCGGGGGACGGCTGAGGGTTTACCTCAACTACGCGAACCCCCGGTTACAAAAACAAAATAGAATACAAACATCATTATAAATCACCAACAAAACACATACATATAAAATGCCTATATTGCTAACTAATACAATCATAGGAAGCCCTAGTGACCACCCGGCAGACAGCGTCCAACACTCCCAAGCTGATCCAACAGACCTCATACACAAACAAGGAGTCTTGTCCAGGAAGAGTTTTCAAGAAAAAAGGTAGGTCATTGATCTAGCGAAGAAGAAGATAGTATAGCAGAGTGATAGGACAGAGCAGGAATGGGAAAGAGTAAATGAGGAAGACAGCGACAGTGGGAATTTAAAGCACTAAATTTCCATAAAGTGGGGATACTATTTATACTGAAAACCCCCGGCACTCCAATGGGGGTACTGTTGCCGCAGTGAATCTGTCTTGCCTACAAAGGAAAGACTGGTTTTCAACTGTGGCTTTCACTTTTCCCTTTATAGGTTTGAACAATCTACAGTGGCAAGATTGCTCATGACCCCAAGGGGTAGAAGTACAACTACAAAGCAAATAACCCATTGTAACCTTAGTGTTACATGTACTGATTGATTGATTTATTATTGCTTTAGGTCCAGCGGACTCTTCCGAGCCAAATCAGGACCGGACAACCCCCGATCCGCATAAAAGATCTGTTGAAACAACCCCAGTGGGAAAATTGAATGCCCTCCACCGGCCAGTCACTTTACAATAAAGACATCCCACGCGAGGGACGGCTGAGGGTTGACCTCAACTACGCGAACTCCCCGATTACAAAAACAAAATAGAATACAAACATCATTATAAATCATCAACAAAAAACATACATATAAAATGCCTATAGTGCTAAATAGTACATTCATAGGAAGCCCTAGTGACCACCCGGCAGAAAGCGTCCAACATTCCCAAGCTGATCCAACAGACCCCATACACAAACAAGGAGTCTTGTCCAGGAAGAGTTTTCAAGAAAAAAGGTAGGTCATTGATCTAGCGAAGAAGAAGATAGTATAGCAGAGTGGTAGGACAGATCGGGAATGGGAAAGAACAAATGAGGAAGACAGCGACAGTGGGAATTTAAAGCACTAAATTTCAATAAAGTGGGGATACTATTTATACTGAAACCCCCGGCACTCCAACGGGGGGAACTGTTGCCGCAGTTAATTTGTCATGCCTACAAAGGCAAGACAGGTTTTCAACTGGGGCTTTCACTGTACCCTTTATAGGTTAGAACAATCTACAGTGGCAAGATTGCTCATGACCCCAAGGGGTGTTACATGTACTGTAACTCTGCTGAAAATAATGGGACAACACAAAGGGTGAAAACACAACAACAAAGAAACGAACAAAAAACACGTTAATATGTGAAAAGAAATTACATCGGTGTATAATATTTAACCTTGTTAATGTTAGATGTAATGTTTATATTATTTCTTATGATGTTTAACTGTTTTATCACATAACGTTTAAATATTTATCCTTGCGAGCCCTGAGAGCAAGCTTTAAGTTTGGTATTGCGCTATAAAACATATTCTTTTTTTTTCTTTTGTGTGTGTGTGTGTGTTTTCATACTATACCTAACAAATATATAGACCCATAGGCATAGTGCTTCTTGCACGGGTTGGAGTCAATCAATAACACATTAGTCCACACCAGTTCAGGCGTCAAGACAACTCAAACAATGAAACTAATGTACATAGTTGTTTGAATTGGAACTATACATATGATTCAGAAACCTATTCAAAAATTCCGCAACCAGCTTCATTGTGCATAGATTTCAAAGTTCAAGTACTCCCATAATAAAGTGTACTGCGCATATTCTTCAAGTTCACAGTTCAAGAACAACTAAGTCAGCAACATCTTAACATAACAAACAAATTCTACATTATAATTATCAAAATATGTGCCATCAACTGCACAGAACTGGTCAAAATATGTGACTACACACTTGATAAAGCTGCCTTACATGAACATGGAAACGAGAACCAGACAGACCAGAAACCAGTCTGAAGAGAATCCAATATGTAGTGAAGACCACTCCACACATCTATAGATCTATAAATTAACACAGCCCTTAAGGTTTAAAGTGGATCTTTGAGACATCCACGATACTACGAATATATAACAAGTTGGCAGCAAAGGTTCGACCAACTTTATTTTAATGGGGGAGTCTGTTTAAGATAATATAGGGAAAAAAAGAGGTGTCGGTAGTTAGACTTTTCTTGTTGTTGAATTTTTCTAAACCTTTTTCTCGCATGTTTCATAGAGTTCATTTCTTGGCTTTTTTATTTCTTTTTTCCAGATGATGCCCCCAAAAAGTTTAGGGTCGGGCAAAAAATTAGGGTTGGTCGGAATACCGTAAACAGACTTTGGGTAGGGGGGATTGGGCCTAATCAGATTAAATAAAAATAGGTATAATAGTTGTTAACATCAGAGTGCTGGACAGGGAGCAGAGATGGTTCCAGAGGGGTGTCAAAGAGGCTATCTACATCGCAGCCCACACCCCCACCCTGAACCGTGACCGGGGCCGACACCAACTGCCAGCGACCTACACTTCGCTCATTCATTCACATTGCCGTGAGTGTACTCACGGTGATGTGAACTGAATCCCAGTTCTCACCTTCAGTCTGTGCTGATGAAGGCGACAGGATAGTCGCTGAAAGCTACACGAGTAAGTAGCCATTTACGCATGTGTGACTTGTCAAAACTCTGTAGCCGATAGGTATAATAGTAAATCTGGGAGAAGTCCACCTGGAAACGTGTTATAATAATTGTTATCTAAGCTCTAGAAAAAAAAAGACACAATAGCCAAAAATGCGAAGTGGAAAGAGATAGCTGATACTGGAATCAAGGGTGAAATGTAGTTTTCTATCACAAACACACGCACCCTCATCCCGCTCCCACTAATGTGTATTGATGTTAAAGTTAACTAAAGAAAGAAAGATGTACACCATAATTTTTATCGTATGCTTCTTATGCTGCATGTTAGATAGATTCATTCCAACACCTATAAACTGTATTGTGTAAATACCCAGTGCGAAAGCTGACAAATGTTTTAACAATAAATGAACATGCTTTACTCACTTCAACGCGAGGCGGCATTTGCCTATTGTACACAATCAGGTATAACGATTTACGATATGTGTGCCTAAGCTTTGACCTGTGCATCTCTATAAACAAAGGAACAAAGTCAAAGTCATAGTACAACGATAACGCTCGGCCAAATGCCAAATGAAATTTCCAAAACCTGTCGCAAATGTTTAAAAATCCAAATCCAATGAAATTCATGTAGCGAATTTCACAATAATCGGGTGTTCAAATGTTATGCAATAAAATCGCCCCCCAAAGGTAAAAAATAATCCATACTGTATGACCTAATCTCGCAACGGTATAAAATCTCCCGTAAAGAGCACATACCTGACGTCCCCTATGTGCTCAGGTGTCTGGAGACATTAATCTATCCAACAACAACAACACATACCCGCACTTTCGAACTACAGATATAGGTAACACCAGCTCTTAGGCCAGTCGCCCACTTAAAACGATCGCTCTAAAATGGACACGCCCTTCTGCCCTCATGTCCATCCTTCATACAGTGAACAAGAACGCTCACCCTATATTTAGAAATCCTATATACTGATATAGGAATATAGTGAAGCTATAATCAAAAATATAAATCTCGTATTACTATTAGGAATATCATCCTATTCAGATTTTATTTTAAATTTAGTCTTTTCATTGATTACATGATTAATAAAAATTCAAAATTTTCAAATTTCAATCTGATCCATAGTCTTTAACTGAGCTAGCTTGCTGGATGGTTCCATCCTGCCTGATATGAATCAAGCTCCTACAGAGTCTAAAATTCTATATTGTTCGATAGGGATATTATTACTACACTGTACTACATTCTTTAGGATCAAGAAATGTGTTTAGCTGTGACAAGTAATACTCTGGCCTTTCAATAAGTCGAAATGTGGTCAGCATTACTAAATTTTCTACTGGACAAAAACGCCAGTAAAAGAAAGACGATCTCTTTCACAAATAAATCAAAAGAAGCAAATAATGTGTGCTTGCAAAATTGCATTGGATTCAATACGGTGAGATCAACTGCTACGTACTTAATTTGATTCTCACATAACTAAAGATACAGCTACATTCCACACCTGAAGAAAAAAAACTGACGTGCATAAATTATTGAATAAAAACAATGAACACAGAATAAGGTAAAATCAAGCAGCTGTTATTTTGTGTCTAAAATAATACATGAAAGAATTTGGGTGTCCATGAATGACAGCTTGGAGGAAGCAGACGAGGATACCTACTTTTGGGAGTTGTTCCTCCTGTGAAAAATAATGAGGGTCGTCCCGTGTATGTACCTCTGCTCACCTGACTACAATCAGTCAGGTACACTTCAAGCAAGGCGAGCTCAAATTGCGTGCGTCACCTTAGTTATTATCTAACCTTCCAAATAAGCACAAACTCATATTGCGTCTTTCTTTAGAATGGTGGCGGTGCTGTAGGAGTGGGGAGCTGGGAATAATAAATTAATTTCTTATCAATCAAACCTGGAGTTCTATAAAATGCCACACTGTCAAATCCGAACAAAACAAATCACTAAGTCTAAGGGGTCATTAATCTTGTGTTCAAAACTCACTCACTCTCTCTCTCTCACTCTCTCTCTCTCTAACCCGTTGGGGTGCCAGGGTTTTCTGTATAAAGTATCCCCCACTTTGTGGAAATTACCACTGTTTCTTTCATTCTCATTTGTTCTTTCTCGTTCCTAATCTGTTCTCTGCACTTATTTCCATTCCAAAGGTTCTGGAGGTGGTGTCAAGCCTCTGTACCAGATGTTCAAGTTCTTATTCCTCTCCAGTTCAATCCATCAATGTCATCCGCAAAACGGAGGTTGGAGATTACTCTACCCCCTATGCTGGCTGTGCCTTCGTGATCTGCAAGGGCATAGGAGTAGGCATCCTTGACCAAGAAGAAATTCGAAGAGGGTTGGAGATAGAAGGCATCCTTGATGCACGCCGATTGTTGTTCTGAACAAATTTCCGAAGGCGCTAATGGAGGACTGAACTGGATGCTTTCAATAATGTTAGGGCTAATGTTGTACACTCTCACGGTTGCCCACATAACTGCATGCCAGACTCGGTCAAACGCTTCCTTGAAGTCTACAAACACATGATAGATGTTGGTGCTGTAGGTATTTCTCGCAGATTATTCTAAGGCTGAAAATCCGTTCAGTGGTTTAAGGTGACCCCCCACGGGATCAAATTTTTGTTTGATCTTATCCGAGGGGCACCCTAAACAGTCCTCTGATAAGATCAACTACCAATACAAAACTTGATCTTATACGAGGTGCTAAATTTTTTTGTCGTGTGACAGTGTGTGTGTGTGTGTGTGTGGGTGTGTGTGTGTGGGTGGGTGTGCGTGTACATTTGATCACGTTGGTGCGAGCGTATGCATGTATGCATTACTGTATATACATTTTGTGCGTGTGTACGATGCATAAGCACACACTCAAGCACTCAAACGAACAGATGCAAGAATGCATAAACATACACACACTCTCTCACACACACACAAACACATTGACACTGAGAATAAAAAGTATGCACCAAGACAGTTACTGGGTGTATTTGCGCCACGGCACATGCTTTATCGCTAGTGAATGAAGTCAATTCAGGGTAAGGTCCACTGTGGCAATACGTCCCGCTAGGAGGGGACACGGCAGATCACAGTTACACCTGTCTACACCGCCCATGGGTCGCACTCTGTCAAAGTGGTTCCCGTGTGTATTGCAGAGTGTCGCATAACGGCGGAGGCTGGCTGGACGTGACAGGTGTTCTGGGATGGAATTCCATCTCAAAACAGGAAGTGACCTCATAAATGACGTCATCTGTGACATCAATTTCTCTTAAGCAGTAGTCTCCTCCATTTGGGAACCAAAACGGGGTTGACGTTATCCGAGGTTTTCCCTTATGCGAGGTGACGCTAAGCGAGGAATTCTAAATGGTACAAAGAAGGTGTTTGGCCGGGACCAACAACCTGATTGATCTTATCCGCCTTGTGACCTTAAACGGTAGTGACGTTAAAAGAGGAGTACTGTACTTCGATCTGCCCTGAATCCTGCTTGTTCTTCAGCTATGATTTGTTCAGCTTGGGGTTTCAAACTAGTGAGAATTATTTTCATTAGGACCTTGCTGGGATGGTTGATGAGGCTGATGGTGCGGTAATTTTCACACTCCTGAATGTTACTCTTTTGGGGAAGAGTGATGACAAGCGATTGAATCCATGGTGTAGGCCACTCCCCACTCTGCCAGATCTTATTACAGATAAGGGTGGGGCGTAAATCATAGCTTCTTCTCCTGCTTGAAGCAATTTTGCGGGTATGTTGTCCACTCTCGCTGACTTCCCCTTCTTCAACGATTGCACTGCTGCCTCAACATCTCGGAAAATTGGGAGGATTTCTTCTTCTTCTCTGTTCTCGGGACATGCTAGAACTAATTGGTCTCCGTTTGGTGTATCGTTGTAAAGGTCATAGCAGTACTCTATCCATCTATCCAAGGCTTCTTGTTCTTCTGTAAGGCCTATGCCAGACTTGCTTTGGAGCGTGGAGACTTTGGGCTGTTTAACACTTGTCAGCCGCTTCACAGTCTGTTTGGCCTTCTTGCTGTTGTTCTTGTTCAGACTGCTCTCTATTTCTTCGCATTGATCTTCTATCCCGTTCTCCTTTGCTGGGCGCATGCCTTTTCGTATGTTGATTTTTCGGTAGACATCAGCTCCCTGTGAGGTGTTCTTTTTCTTTTTCATCTCTCTTCGTTTATCACACAGGTCCAAAAGTTTAGGTGTGATCCAAGGTTTCTTCTTTGGGCAGTGTTTGCCAAGGATCTCAGTGGTGGCATCTGTCACAGTTGAAGGTGGTGGTCATGGTATTGACATCTACTTCACCAGTTGCCAAAGTCCAAAATAATGATCAACACCAATGGCATCAACACGGACATCAAAGTCCAAGGCCAATCCCAAATTTCCTCATTTGTGAATGGGGCCTGCTTGTGGATAGTGGACGCTTTCTGCCAAATGGTCACTAGGACTTTCTATGGTGTTATTATTTAGCAATTTAGGCAATATATATATGCATGTGTTTTGTTAATATTTTATACTAATGTTTATTTTCTATTTTGTGTTTTTTTTAACGGAGGTTCGATAAATTAGAGTAAAGCATCAGTGCACCCTGCATGAGATGCCTTTATTGTAAAGTGATCGGCTGGTGGGGTGCCTTCAGTGTTACCATTAGGGTTGTTTCAGCAGATCTTTTATAGCGATCGGAGGTGAGTCCTCTTTCAAATAAGTTGTGGTCCTGATTTAGCTCTTTTAAACAATGATTAACTAACTCTCAACTCTCTCTCTCTCCCTCTCTCAGATCAGGCACACACATACACACACAGAATAACAATAACGGCTTGGGCTAGTCAGTCTGAATCAAACTGCACTGAATCAAAGGCAAAACATAGGTTACTAGGCCTAGGGCAGCCCATTGTCAAGAATCCCTTATCAGATTGGGACCATCAAAATGGAAATGGCGTGCGAGACTTGGCCCGAGTTAAAAAGGCAGAGACCCCTCGTAACCCTAATTAAATGGCTCCCTACCCCACCTAATGTTCAAATTCACGAACATTGTATGCGGAAATCCCTGTCCGACAATGAAAACAGGTACAAGTAAAATAAATACGAAAGTATTAGTAAAAATAAACTCGATGGAACAATAAGAACAAGATCAAGAACATTTCTTATTCATCTACACATTTAATTTCTAGGTAAATATTTGATTCATCGTTTTTATTTGTTAATTTAATTTATTTATTTATATATGTGTATGCGTGTATGTCCGTGTAATTATTTACTAAACCTTATTATATTTAATTTATTATATATATTTTTGTAATTGTTGTATTCTTCTTTATTTATATGCAACTATCAGTTGCCTGTCACTTAATTATTATGTAAAATTTTGTCCTACAGGGTGGGCTTATATAAGCTTGCTTGTTGCACATCCTGTAAATCATTTTTGTAATGATATGCTTTTCCTTGAATAAAAAACATTTGTTTAAAAAAAAAAGATCAAGAACAATTCCTGATTCGTGCATTTAAAACGAACAGTCTCAGAAACACCGTACGGGTCAGATACCAGCTTAAAAATATATATCATAAGCCATTTTCTTCTGAAAACCCATGAGGGTTGCGGAGGACAAAGAAAGATGTAGTACGCTGGTTAAACGATCATCTGTAGAGCCCCAAAGACTTTTGAGTTGCGAGATAGGATAGGATAGGACTTCCATCTCCTTCTTGTTTTTCTTTTAACGTTACTATATCCCTTTACTTACTTGTTAAAGCAAAGACATCGAACTGTATATTTATGTATATCTTTATTTATTTATTGTTTTGTTTCCCTTTGGGATAGCTGGATGGGTGGTGGGTAGTCTTGTTTAGATATTATCATTAACTTGAACAAAGCCGTACAGTTCCCATTGAACCTTTCACCTGAATACCGTCTTAACGATGACACATTATTGCAGACTCATCAGGTTAATGCTCTGAACTGAAAGAACCTTTTGTGACTGAAGCCATCTAGGTACTAGAAAGCTAGCATGTTGATGACTTGAGATAACAGGTGAAAAGAGATGTATTGTCCAAGTGTCTTGTGCGGTTCAATGGTTCAAGCTTCAGTTCCAGTCTCAGCAAAGACCTCCAGTTTCATTGAAGTGGTCTTAAGTTATAACTCATAAGCACGGACCTTAAGATATCTGAATGCCAACCACTCTCTAGTCTAGGACCGCTTTCAGAAAAGTTGGGCAAATAACTCAGCTATAACTTAACAAAATATTGAGGAAGAGCATTATAATAAATGTCAAAGTAAATTAGCAAATTAGCAATTCTTTACAAGTCAAAAGTAAATGTTTCAAAATTAAACACGGAATTCTGAATGTGCGATGCTAAAAGCGTTACAGCATGCCTGTTAACATGCCACTGCAAATAACGCAGAAAGCAGAATTCGTTGAAATCACATCGGCATAAGACTATAAAGAAAGATGATAATTAGAGTAGGCTGCGATGCAGCAAAAATAATCAAGTAGGCTATAACAATAATAATAATGGATGCTATACAGTATACGCACCATATTCCTAAATCAGACTAAAAGCGTGGCGATCTGTAACCAACATACACACTCATATTTTACATATTCAACAAACACATATTCATCACTCAAACATGTGGTGTAAAGGCAAGCCGCTATTAGAATCAGGGCGTCAGACTATACGCTCAAAGGTTGCAGGAGGGCGGCTCGGGCGGCTTGAGTTAGATTCTAAATCGACCAGTGCCTTGAGCACCTCTTGAGCTGAAAAGTGCTATATAATTATAAGATTGATAGAAAGACAGAAATCATTTTATAATTTTTGAAATGTTTATTGTTAGATAAACTTCATCTAATACCATTTATAATTCATGTCAGCAGTATGAAACATAGTCAACCCAAAAGAGGCAGGGAACCCTTATTACCAGGGCTGAGCTTTAACGTTTGCCAACTCGCCAATGGCCCCTAAAAATAGTGTGTGGCGAGCTCGATTTGGGGTACCATTCGCCCGGCTGGCGACTTGAAAATACCGCCAGTGGTAGAGATTCTGTACCTGTACACGGACTTTTGACTTGCAATGTAAAACAAAACACGCGCCAACCGCTTCTGCAGTCAGCACCGGAGACCCGTTCCGATGCATGCTAGGAAGTTAGGTAACGCTAGCAAAGCGAGGTATTTGCGAAGTAAAAATAGCCTTTTCTCGCGAGACTTTCTTCTTTCCCTCGCCGCGAAACGCTACTGTCCTGCGAGATCCTAGCCTTCTTGCTTCCTTGCGTGTATAGGAACGAGTCTCTGACTTTCTTGATGAGTCACGCGAGACTTGCCGTACTTTCGATATTCCCCATTCTCAGTCTTTTGTCAATCTCGAACGATGTGGCGCTTTTTAAGCGGTGTCTCGGAGCCTCCAGCAAACAAAAAAAAGTCCGAAGAAGAAGAAAAAACAGCTGAAGAAGGCACACCCAAGCTCCTTCAAGTTTTGGAACATTGAGGAGGAGGATGTCGATAATGAATAAATTATACAGTGCTTGTTTTAAAAAATGAAACAGTGTTTTGTTGAAATTTATCTTGTTTATTAGCTGCAATAGTTATACAGTTTTAAAAAAAATGACCGTGCTTTCAATCAAGGGGTCTGGCAGACTGAGAAATATTTTGGCAACTTCAACTTCCCAGGTTAGGAGCCCGGCTGGCTCCTTAGCCTGGCTTGCTAAATCTCAGCCCTGTATTACTATACATATTAGTAAAACTTCGTACAGACTGGTATGTTAAATCGTAAGCGGGGAATTTGCCGAACGTGACTTCTCCAACGTGTAACAGTAACACCGACAAAACAGTTACCTTCAACTTCAAGCCTCAAAGCAAAGCACAGATGTGCACTCACAGTCGGTAAACTGAGGAGGAAAACAATTTTTTTTTAAAATACGGCTCAAGAAATATTTTTTTAAAGCACTGTAATGAATAGAAAGTTATGCTTGCATGCTTATGAAAGAAAGAACAAGCATGCACTATTTTGAAGCCGTCAAAACAGACTTTGTAAAAACTGCGAGCCTGTCTATCCGTGCATGACCCTGGCTTTACAGGCAAGAATTCATTTGACTTAATGGAGCACACATATACAACTTTAAAAGCAGATTTAATTGTCAGACATTGATGAACAAACCATGTCCCCCCACAATTAAACAGTTCATTATAGTCCTCTTCTGCCTTGATGGCTCTTTAAAAGAGTTCTTAAAGGATGGGAGCTGTAAGTGTAAATGCAATCAACCGAAAATCTGTATTAATAATACCACCAACAACATTCCAAACTAGAGCACACCCCAATTAATAAACGCCAAATCTTTTTTAAGAGCAGTATTTGCCAGCATTGTGGTACCCTTGGTATAAAAATACGTTCCAAGCTCAGCAAATGAAATTTTTGCTGAAAAATCATAAACGATCATTGTCGTCACAAGGAATTATAAGATTTAAAAAAAAAGAAATTGGAATTGTATACAATATAACAAAACTATTCCGAAAGCAGCAAATGGGTGTTAAAATCACATATAACATATACTCATAATAAAGAAAAAATAGTTTAATAATTTGATATAACAGGAGTGAGATTTAGCGGTCGCCCGCGGCCCGACTTAAAACCGGCTCGGGCGACCTCACTTTATAATTGAGCCAGCCCGCCTGGCGACCTAAAAAAGAATGATACTACTTGCTGACTTTTAGAAGCTCGGTCCGAAGCGTTTTTAGGTCACTGTTCGTCTGCTACGAGTATGAAGCATACGCGAGCGTTATTTCCCTTTGCCTACTTCTCTTTTGCGCCAAGCGCGCTGTCTGCTTTGTTTGTAAAAAAGACACTCGCTACAAATTGCATATATTGTCAAGGTCACGGTTGTTGATCCGAAAATGTGGAACCTTATTTCTATAATCTACCTCACCACGTCCGAACCCCGTAGCTACAAGACTCACCCGATTATCCTGAGAGGCAAGAACCCTCAACGTGATCAACAGACTCCAGCTCATGCAGCAGTATTGATATTGAAGTGAACGATTGTCGGGCTGCCTAAAAACCATGCGGGCTACCTTACTTTACTTACTAGCTAGCCCGGCAGGCTAGTTAGTCTCCTGGGTTAAATCTCACCCCTGTATAACATTATTAAAAACATAATAAACACAAAAGTATATAATAAACAGATAAAACAGCTATTTACTGTATCTGTAACTAAGGCTGCAAGAACAGTAATTCAGATCGTCGTCTAGTAAAGGGAGAAAAACAACAACGTCCAAAGAGGAGCCACAGTGCAGCGCCTCCAAAGATATGTGGGAGTAACTGCCATTAGTTTTGTTGTTTTTTTTTCCCGTCCCCCCACCCCCTCTCACCTCCCCCTCCCTTAACTTTTCAGTATGCTACTATAACACAGAAAACGCTTACCGAAAATCCTGACGAATTTTAGAAATTCGCTAGCGGGGTTTTGTCACTGTTTAAAATAAAATGCTTGTGTGAAGCCTTTATCGTTTACGTCTTTACGTCAATTTACAATAAAATAAGAATCACCGATGCACAACTGAACTTTGCTGGGTAAACTTCAGAATGGAAGGAAAGGGAGTAAACCTGACAAACGTGAAGCCAAATGCATGTCACGTGGTTTTGTCTCTTGACGTCATGGGGTAGGTTAAGAGACAGTTCCAAAGGCTGCTTCTAAGCAAGTTAACACAGAATTTCATCATAGGCCTTCTTGAGCTTCAAACGCCTAAATATAGAAGAACGCTATCTACAAATCATCATCATCATCATCACATCATCGGAAGTTTAAGGTTGTTCTGTTTCATCATCATGTCCATTAAACAACATAGTGGCCTAGAACAGCCTTATGCTCTCAGGCCTCTGTGTCATAATGACCGAACTAGGTTTAACTGTACATAAGCTAACTGTCGCAATCCAAAGCGCCCCTCCCCCCTGCTCCCTCCCTCTCTCCCTCGAAGTCTCCTTTCCATTGTGTATCTTCTTTATTAGCAACAAGGGCAACAACATTTCTGCGTGTAACATTTTATCTCCTCTGCACAGTTCATGCACACACGCAGCAGGAAACGGGACATTTGCCAAAAGCGTACCGGGAGAGCGGTAGGGAGAGGGGGTAAGTTAACAAAGGTGTGTAAACGGCAAGAAAAAAAGGGGCGATCCGTTATACGTTTAACGGTATTGACTGACCTATACTCAAAGTTGACATAAGTTTAAAAAAAATTCCGAACTCCTCCCACACAAATACTTGTGAGAATAAAGACCCTTAGTAAACAGCAATGCTTTGTGTCAGTAAGTAGCAATGCTTAACAATTTGACAACACAACATCAACAAATATTTTTAAAAGATAGATGGTAAAAGTACAAACCTAAGATGTAATATTTGTTTCGATGAAAGAGTCTACTGGCGAAATGAAGATTTAAAACAAAACAAGGCTCCATCCCTCCCTCCCCCCCCCTCCCCTCTTTCTTCAACCTTTTCCTTCCCCGCCCATCCGCAAATAAATACAAATAAGAAATTAGCGCTCAAGCTAAATAAATATGTAACCAATTACAAAACAATCCAAGTACACACACTGCTGTAAGGGAAGAGATCAAATGTAAATATTCAGGGAAGTGGCAGGGAGGGTGTATACTAAAAAACTGTATTAGTATCACAGTTTCACAAAGTACTAAACTCAAGCAAAACTGTAGAGTAAACATTTACTTATTTTTCTGTTCGAGTGCAGAAACTCTGAACCCTTAATATTGTTGTCAGCTTTCAAAGAAATTCCTGCTTTGCTGCTTTCACATCACAAACTATCTAGCCTTAAGTAATGCATGCATGCTGTACTGTGTACAACATGATACTTTTCTCACTTGCAAATTAGACGCACTGTGCACAAGTAGACTTCATGCATCAATAATGAGGCCCTCAATAGGGCAATACTAATGTGACTGTGTGAATAACTCAATAAGTTTACAATTACATGCCCACACCCATCAGACCACTACTGAGTACTAACTAAAAACACGCTTCTTCCACAGTTAAAATATCTACTTTAAAACAAGGTAAACTTACAAGTCAAAGCATAACAAAAATAAAAATAAATACATAACATAATAAATACTTTACAGTTGCATTTTGGTGGGAACTGAAGGAATTAATACTATGGTTCATGAGGTAGCATGACACCGTCACTTAGTTGTTATAGTAATAGAATACATACAGTTATGACTCTTTGAGATTACAAAAATTAGCCCCTGAGTGAAAACATAAATAATAACAGAAAAATAAATAGCTTAAATATATACGAAACTGAAATTGTTTTAGCTGTATAAAGTTAAATAAACCTAAAACTGTACATGCAATAGTTATTTAATGTTATTCTAATTCCATCCCACCCTCAAATCCTCTTCTGTCCAATCGTTTTGGCTAAATTTTATGATAATCATCATTTTAAAAAAACATAGCTTAAATATATGCGAAACTGAAATTGTTTTCACTGTATAATAGGTACTGGCAGGGGGAAAATTGCTTTTTTGCTCTTAAACTTAAAACTGCATTTACATTTTAAAAGGCACAAAAACAAACTAAACCAAAATAAAAATTAGCCAAATATCTTAATTAGAACCGGGGATATGTTAAATCTCTCGTAAAACTATCGCAAAACGTTAGATTTGAGCAAATTTCACTTTTAGCCAATTTTGAAGATGCACTATACTATAAAGTAAAATAAACCTAAAACTGTATGCAATAGTTATTTAATGTTATTCTCATTCAATCCCACCCTCAAATCCTCTCCTGTCCAAAGGTTTTGGCTAAATTGTATGATAATCATCATTAAAAAAAAAAAAAAAACAAATTGGGGAGGAATTTAAAATGTTCAAATCCTATCCTATCCTATCCTGTCCCATAACCCGAAGGTCGTAGGGGCACCACAGATGATCGTTTAACCAGCATACTCCATCTTTCTCTGTCCTCAGCAGCCCTCATGGTTTCGCTCAGTGTCAAACCAGTCCATTCTCGAATGTTGTCCTCCCACCTCTTTTTCGGTCTCCCCCTTCTTCTACCTCCTTGCACTGTGCCTTGCAGAATGGTCTTTGCAAGGCCTGATGATCTAGTGACGTGGCCATACCATCGGAGTTTCCGTTTCTTCACCACTGTGAGCAGGTCATCGTGTTGTCCAATGGCTTGTGTGATGGTCTGTCGGACTTCGTCGTTGGTGATGTGTTGGGTATAGGAAATGCACAGAAGTCTTCTGTAGCACCTCATCTCCATGCTTTGTATTCTTCGTTGGAGATCTGCTGTGAGGGTCCATGCTTCGCAAGCATATAGGAAGATGGAGATGACCAGAGAGCGCAGCAGTCTTACTTTGGAATGTAGACTGATGGTTCTGTCTTTCCAAATGGGCTTCAACCTTGTCAGGGCAGCAGTTGTTTGTGCGATCCTGGAGAGGACTTCCTGTCGAGACCCATTGTCTGACACAATGGCTCCTAAATATTTGAAGCTGTGCACTGTGTTGAGGGATTGGTCTTGTACTTTGATGTCCGTGTTGACGCCATTGGTGTTGTTGGTCATCATTTTGGTCTTCTCTGCACTTATTTCCATTCCATAAGCTCTGGAGGTGGTGTCAAGCCTCTGTACAAGCTGTTCAAGTTCTTGTTCCTCTCCAGCCAATCCATCAATATCATCCGCAAAACGAAGATTGGAGATTGCTCTGCCCCCTATGCTGACTGTGCCTTCGTGATCTGCAAGAGCATCTGACATGATGCGCTCTAGGAAGATGTTGAAGAGTGTTGGAGAGAGTAGGCATCCTTGACGCACACCGATTGTTGTTCTGAACCAGTTCCCGATGACGCTGTTATGGAGGACTGCACTGGTAGCCTTGTCATACAGGCTTTTGATGACTTCTATAATTTTAGGGCTGATGTTGTACACTTTCATGGTTGCCCATAGAGCTGCATGCCAGACTCGGTCAAATGCCTTCTTGAAGTCTATGAACACATGATATAGATGTTGTTGGTGTTGTAGGTATTTCTCACAGATTATTCTGAGGTTGAAAATCTGTTCAGTGGTACTTCGCCCTGCCATGAATCCTGCTTGTTCTTCAGCTATGATTTGTTCAGCTTGTGGTTTCAACCTGTTGAGTATTATTTTCAGGAGGACTTTGCTGGGATGGCTGATGAGGCTGATGGTGCGGTAATTTTCACACTCCTGAAGGTTACCTTTTTTGGGAAGAGTGATGACAAGCGACTGGGTCCATGGTGTAGGCCATTCCCCACTCTGCCAGATCTTGTTACAGATAATGGTGAGAGCATCAGTCATCGCTTCTCCTCCTGCTTGTAGCAGTTCCGCTGGTATGTTGTCCACTCCCGCTGACTTCCCTTTCTTCAGCGATTGCACTGCTGCCTCAACTTCTTCCCGGAGAATTGGGAGGATTTCTTCTTCTTCTTTGCTCTCGGGACATGCTAGAACTGATGGGTCTCCATTTGGTGTATGGTTGTAAAGGTCAGAGCAGTACTCTGTCCATCTGTCCAAGACTTCTTGTTCTTCTGTAAGGCATATGCCAGACTTGCTTTGGATAGTGGAGACTTTGGGCTGTCTAACACTTGTCAGCCGCTTCACAATGTTCAAATACTTTTTGCAAATGCTAAAAATAAATTGTGTAATTAAGCACTGTAATTTCATCTGAAACAACTTGCAAGGCCACATTCTCACCCATTTATCTGTTATAAAAATAAAAAAAAAAGAATCTTATTAAAAAGTATATTTTTCTTTCAGCAAATATTATGTTAATAATAATAAACACAGTATGCTGACATCGTAACTTGTATGAATATATAATCTTCACTTAAAACCAATGAGTAAACTGCAATGCACACACACACAAAGCCTTGAGGCATAATCATATTAATCCACATAAAAGCAATCAGGCAAAATCACAATGCAATACTGTATGCAAAGTCTGCAATACAAATCTAACTTCATAAATGTCTCATTATGGCAGATATAGGTTAATATGAACAGTTGCCTGCAGATTAACAGCTATAGTAATAGTATATGCCTGGAAGAAGGCGCAGCATCGAATGGCTGCCACTTTCACCTGACCTGACACCTATGGATTTCTTTTTTGGGGGTGTTGTTAAGAACAAGGTTTATGAGAAGAAACCCAAAACAATAAATGATTTAAAATATTACATTCATCTCGTATTCACAGAAATTGATATTGATAAAGATCGGAATTTGAGAGCACTGTGTCAGAGTGCCCCGGAGAGATTTTAAGAATGTTGCAATGTTGGATGGAGGACATTTTGAGCATCTGAGTATTCTGAAAGATTAAATTGTTTATGTTAACAACAGGTATAACGAATTTCCCGCTATTCTAGTGACGAATTTTCTTTTGGGCCACCCTGAGTATATATGGGTCTGTCTACAAAGCTGAAAAGTTGTCAAATACATACATTTTGTGGTTTATTTGAAAGATATGTATGTGTGTGATCTTGCCATGCAGGTTAGAAGATAGGTTTTGACCTTATATGCATGTAGCCAGACCTTTAGTGTACACACTCAACGAAATGTCCAATGTAACACGGAAACCAAATAGTACTTAAAAACCAACAATATATATATATATAAAGTTGGCAAAGAATCTTTATTTATAAAGAGATTTGCTATCAAATATATAAGATTAAAAAGAAATGTTTACATTAGTAAAGAAGCTTATCTATTGATACATTATCAAGTCAATCAATTTTCGACAAATTTTATTCGTTAAAAGTTATTTTATACTTAAAATGAAACAACCTGAAACAGCTACTGCACATACAAATTGTGTATAATATTATAACATAATCACAAAATAAAAGTGAGATCTTAGCGTCCTATAGCGCGGTAATGCGCGCCTCGCCCATAATCCTGAAGCGCGGTAAACCGCGCCTCGTTAGTGCACCTTTTAGTCAGTAAATCACAGGAAATAGGAACTCTCCTGTGCGTGAGAGAAGGTTTAGTCAACTTCCGGTAAGGTTCCCGTGTGTTTTCCGCTATCGTTTTCGCAAGTTTGACGTGGTTTTGTGAACTTTTTTTAACGATTTTGTTTGAGGTTTGAGTTTGCGAAATTTTCGGCCATGATGGCAGGGGATAGCTCCGACAGTAATAGTGAGTTTTGTAACCTTATTGATGAGCTTATTGCTGAAAGAGCACAAGGACTTGGTGTAGACAACCAGAGTGAGATTTCTTGTCTGTGTTGACTGACTGTGCACACATTCACATGCAATCCACACTGTCTTGTTGTTGTTTTATTAACATAGTCCGTAAAATACCTGTAATTATGAATTAATTACAAGATTCCAACAGGTAAAAATAGTACTAAAGTCAAAATGGTTCTTTGGGTACATAGAATAACCATTTTGTAAACATATCCTAAAATATGAAGTTAATGTGACAATAAATGATTTTTTAGCAATTTTTTCAAATTCATAACCCAATTTATTGCAATAAACTTGAAATCCTTACAGGATATAGGCGCAAATGTACAGAAAACCTTATAGGACGCTAAGAGTTAAAAAAAAATCTGGTTCTTATTTAAAAAAATAATGTCCAATGTAACACGGAAACCATATTAAGCTTGACGATAAATTATATTCGGCTAAATAATATTTATCAAACTTAGCGTATCCAAATCAAGTCAAATAATAAATTTAAGTAAGTTTACTTGTCACTGCTGTTTCAAAGAGCATTTTTATTTATTCATTAACAAATTTTGAACGGATCTCATCATCCATCGTATTAAGAATGACAAAAAAATAATGGTTTCTTGGCTTCTAATTACGTTAGACTAGCCGGAGATCTATTTTCATTAAAATAGGCACCACAGTCGAATTAAACTTATCCTAACAACTAAATAAACATAAAATATTATATAAACATGAAGAATCTTACCGTAAAGAGTCAGTTTTCTTGGTGACACTGCGTGCGTTTTCCAACATAACAACTACGTGATACTCGGAAACCACACACAATGAAAAAGATTCCCCGCATAAAATGAAACCACGCGAGAAGGGACGAGTGTATCAATCCGCTAATGAGGCCTACTTTACGTCATTAAAATAGTTCTACTCTAGGTATGCTTTGAAATAAGCAAAATAAATTTGTGTGTTGTCCAACGTCACACGAAAATCCGGAAACGGTGTCCAGGGCTTGCCGAATTTTCAAATTTCTGTAATTCCCGGGGTAATGTAAAGTTGATTTCTGTAATTCCCTCCAAATTTTTCCATTACCCATGGACTCGATCCATGAAAACTCTTCCAGCCAGGATGGCAGAAACTTTCTACAGCGTTTCTCACGATCATATTTTTCATCGTTTTTCTGTTTCTTTCCACTTGTTCTGCCCACTTCATCATTCATTCTTTTAAATCCGAACTTTTCTAAAGACATGTTGAATAAGTCAATAACTATCGGCTTTCTTTCTAAGTCGCCGGCAAATTCACCGGATATTTATTGAGTTTACGTTACTATAACAAACTCTTAACTTAACTGATCCCCCATTGGTTAAAATATCGACAATGCACCAATGAAATTTTATGAAAGAAAACACGTCGGAAGGTGGCCAGAAGAGAAGTAACTCTTTACTAAAGCAGGCAGACGACACAAAGTAAAACAAACAGTTGTTCGCGGCGATGGAAATCTCGCAGAAAAAAATTACTTTTGGTTCATGGTAAAATGCCAGCTCACAGGAAAGCGAAAATAGTGAAGCTCTATTTTTTTTTAATTTGTGATTTCTGTATTACCCGCGGGAAATGTACTTGATGAATGTGTACTACCCGACGAAATTTTACACTTCCCCGGGTAACGGGAAGTGGGATTTCGCAAGCCCTGGTGTCAACCGATGCTTTTCAGACCATCAAAGCATTTACATAACGACTAAATTGTTATTTTTAAACATTGGAATTCATTCATAACATACCAACAAGAAAGACAACTCTAAAAAAAAACCATGTATTCTTGCGCTTAAGACGAAGATCAATTTTTGAAAACATTCTGCCTGTTTCGGAAACCATGCGTTACGTTGGACACCCAAATTTACTCCGGCTATAATACACAAAATACAAAACAAATTGGTTTTGTAAGTATTGTGCATGTTTAAACTATTACTAATGAGTTAGATTATAATAATTTTACGTGTTCTATGACATCTTTATTTATGTAAACACTTAAAAGAAAACCCGGTCATTCTCATGTCACAAAATTAGGTCAAATTTTAGGCCACTTTCAGACATTTACAAAGCAAATACAAAGGTTCTATAGACATTTTGGTCTTGAAATTATTAATACTATCTCTCCGATCACTTTTAAATAAGATAATAGCAAAAGGAAAGGCAAATAAGCAGCTTGTTGTGATAAATATTATCTAGAAAAGCAGCACCCCTCGCGGTGCTCAGCTTTGTAGACAGACCCATACCAAAGGCAAAGAAACTGCACTAGTCCGAGTGCACACATTATACTAGCTCATGCATCAAAGAAGTCTTTGTGTCATATTCACAACCCTGGCATACAATAGAAGTGTTAAGAAAAATCACTGAAAGGGCCATTGTATAGAGGATATTGGTTTATTTTTGTGTGCCAAAGGGAAATTGCACTGCTGCACTGCCAGTGTCACATTAAAAATAAAAGATGAAATACTGGACAATAATTTTGCTCTGTCAAACAGACCACTAAGCTTTGAATTTTAGGCACTGCTAGTAATATGAGTTTTGCTGCATTCCATCAATCCTGTATTGAGGACTATTGACGTATGTAAAAGAATAAAATGGGTTTAAAAAACATCGGATGAAAATTGTTAGCAATGGTAGCACGCCAATTTAAGCAGTAACACACTCATTTGAAAATAAACTTTGCTTATTCAACATATTGTATATTATGTTGTTTGTTACATGTAATGTTTGCTAAATGTAATACAAAATGCCTTTAGAAGAAAAAAAAAAGGCCAACAGTTGATTGTTAATGTTATGTCAATAGAAATGCCACTGAAGGCAAGCAGTTAACATCCACACCCACTTCAATCAACACAAACATAAGGGGCCAACATTACAGTATGGTGACGGAGGGAGAGAGAGAGAGAGAGAGAGAGAGAGAGAGAGAGAGAGAGAGAGAGAGAGAGAGAGAGAGAGAGTTGATCATACACAACATTTCATCATTAGATAAACACAAAATAAATAAACTCTCTTTTACTATTCTTAATTCAGTATAAACATAATATTATTAATTCTATCATTTTTTAACAGTTTCCACAGCAGACAGTATTTGTTTTTTTTTTGTTTTTTTAAATAGTAATAAGTAAATATTAAAGATGTTTTAAGTTTATGTGCTGGACCCAGTACATTACTGAACTCTGGGTAAGGGGATAATGGGGTGGGGTGGGGTGGGGGAGGGGGAAATACAGTCACCACACTAATACTTAGTCTACTAGTACTACTAGTACTAGTAGTAGTAGGCCTACTAAATTACAAAACATTTACAAAATCAATAATACTAAACAGGTAAAGTAACGCGTGCCGTCAACTTAACATGGTAACTAACGGCAAATTGTTATTCAGTCTATACGACTCACTTGATGTTCAAATTCACTGAGAATGCAAATAAAGAATTACTGTAAACACATCAACTCGGACTCCACTTCATTCATTCTTCGACACAACAGAGCCGAGAGCGCGCGTAAAGTTTTAAAACTCCGGTTAAAATCGATATAAAGTTCTATACAATGCCTAAACAATGTATCCAATGAAACTCACCGTGTTTTAAAGAATCAATGACTTCCTAATTCGGCATGAAACGGAAACATTTGGCAAGAAGCAACGCCGAATTTTTTAGGCATGCTCGTATGTCGTCTTCTATCTCGTCAATGGCCGCTCGACCTGTGACCTATCTCGAGCTTTGACGTCATCGCCTTCGCACTAAGGTTAGGCTACTCCACGGATTCCGCGCGTGTTCTTTTTTTAGAACTTCCGGAGCGCTTCCATTTGTTTAATAGTCTATTTATTTGCGATTTTTTTGCGCGTTTTTTTTTTTTTAACCACTTTCTGCTAAATAACATATTTTCTAAATAATCATTTGTTTACAAACAATGTCAGATTTCTCTAGATAATATTTTTTTCTCCGTAAATAATTTATTATTTTAAAAAATCAAGATAGAGCTAAACAAAGGCATTGTTGGTAAATAAGGAATTATTTACCTATAATAATAATAATAATAATAATAATAATAATAATAATAATAATAATTCAAGATTCAATTCAAGATACTTTATTGTCCAAACACATGGCATGGATATTTGTTTAGCAGTGCAAGAAGGAAGGAGATAAAAATATTAAAACTATGAAAAACATAGACATACAATATTAATACATTTGATATACTATCCTACACAACTTCCATACCAAAATACAAATCTATGAACACTAGCACACATGCATAAACAGATATCCAAATATCCAGATATACAAATTTGACACACAGATAATTATTCCACAATACATGTATACACAAAACTACTCACACTCACCCATTCTTCCATGCCTTAGACCCATCCTAGATCATCATACTACTACTACTACTACTACTACTGCTACTACTACTACTACTACTACTATTACTACTACTACATCTGCTGCTACTACTACTACTACTACTACTAATAATAATAAGAGTAATAGTAATAATAATAATAAGAGTAATAGTAATAATAATAATAAGAGTAATAATTCTCCGAATATTATTTACTTTCGACTCGGGCAACGTCTCGGGGGTTTTCTCCGGGTACTCCGGTTTGCTCCCCCAGCAAAAATTTCAAAAATGCACAAATAATGTTAGGTAGGTAGGCCTAGGGTTTGGGCGCGCCACAGGCTACGACTACGCCTTCCCCGGGGGAGGCGGCCCAGAGTTTCCCGATAAAAAAGGATAATAAACTGCAGCAAAAAAATAAAAATAAAATAAAATAAATAAACATAATCATAATAATAATAAACATAAAATTATAAGAGTAATTAAAAAAAAATAATAATAATAAAGTAAGCTTGTATAGCACAGTACCCCCGCTGATCAGGGCTGGGCTCACCACTCTTAACATAAAAATCCTCGATAATTATAATTATAATAATAATAATAATAATAACATAGTATATATATATATATTAGATAAGATAGTACACCGATCAGAACAGACATATGAGCAATAAAAACTAAGTATGAATAATCAAGCATTCACACCAACCGTACTCGCAAAAGCATAAAAGGGAACAACATCATATACAATACACTTCACATACATAATCCTATCCTATCCTATCCTGTCCCATAACTCGGAGGTCGTAAGGGCACCACATATGATCGTTTAACCAGCGTACTCCATCTTTCCCTGTCCTCAGCAACCCTGATTGTTTCGCTCAGTGTCAAACCAGTCCATTCTTGAATGTTGTCCTCCCACCTCTTTTTTGGTCTCCCTCTTCTTCTACCTCCTTGCACTGTGCCTTTGCAGAATGGTCTTTGCAAGACGTGATGATCTGGTGACGTGGCCATACCATCGGAGTCTTCGTTGGAGATCTGCTGTGAGGGTCCATGTTTCGCAAGCATATAGGAAGATGGAGATGACAAGGGAGCGCAGCAGCCTTAGCTTGGAATTATAGACTGATGGTCCTGTCTTTCCAAATTGGCTTCAACCTCGGCAGGGCAGCAGATGTTTGTGCGATCCTGGAGAGGACTTAATTCCTGTCGGGACCCATTGTCTGATACAATGGCTCCTAAATGTTTGAAGCTATGCACTGTAGGCCTACTGTGTTGAGGGATTGGCCTTGCACTTTGATGTCCGTGTTGATGCCATTTGTGTTGTTGGTCATCATTTTGGTCTTCTCTGCACTTATTTCCATTCCATAGGCTCTGGAGGTGGTGTCAAGCCTCTGTACCTCTCCAGCCAATCCATCAATGTCATCTGCAAAACGGAGGTTGGAGTTTGCTCTTACCCCTATGCTGACTGTACTTTCGTGGTCTGCAAGGGCATCTGACATGATGCGCTCTAGGAAGATGTTGAGTGTTGTAGAGAGTAGGCATCCCTGACATACATAATAAAAAAAATATTAATTATAAAATACAAATGGCACATTAGATAATAATAATAAGATAATAAAATCTGATATTCAACATACAAATATTAAAATGTAACAAGAAATTTGTTACATCTAACAATAATTAATTAATACAATGATCAGATAAAAAGACAAGACCCGCCTCATACCATTTGCAGAAATAAAATATTATCAGTAAAATAATGTATAAACTAATGTAAAATAATTATGTAAAAATCCTTAGATAAAAAAAATAGCCCCTTCACCGGCCCCTCCCCTATCCCTATCCTATCCCATATCTCGGAGGTCGTAGGGGCACCACAGATGATCGTTTAACCAGCGTACTCCATCTTTCCCTGTCTTCAGCAACCCTGATATTGTTTCACTCAGTGTCAAACCAGTCCATTCTCGAATGTTGTCCTACAACCTCTTTTTCGGTCTCCCTCTTCTTCTACCTCCTTGCACTGTGCCTTGCAGGATGGTCTTTGCAAGACCGGATGATCTGGTGACGTGGCCATACCATCGGAGTGTTCGTTTTTTCACCACTGTGACTGTTACGTTGGAGACGCGTGCGATGGTACATGTAGGTTTAGGTGTGAAATGCGCACAATAATAGGCTTGCGTGTGTGACGCGCGGGTATGCACTGGGCTCTCGCCTTTTCATGTGGAAGTGACGTTGCATAAGCTAAATTTAGTACGGCGCGTGTAGGGAATTCCCGCTAGGCCTATATCGACTTCCAGCGCTTACGGCTAATACGGCATACTTGATGTCAACAATCTCCATGGAACCAGTTACGATGGAACAGTTACAGTCAGTCACCTCACACAATCAATTTGTTGTTTTCATTTTGTCTTCTATTGACATACTGTTTTATGGTTATTTATTTGGCTAGTCTTCTGTCAGATTGCTCAGAATTAACACTACACTCAGTCTATATTGTATACTCGTACATTGCTGACCTTTGTTTTTTCTTTCTCTTCATGTGATTTCGCACTTGCATTTGTGAAAACTTGAATCAATATAGGGAGAACAAACAGGCTGTAATAGAATTGTTTTGAATTTTCATTGTGAATGTTACTGTTTTTCTTTTTTTTTTTTTATCTCATCATCACTGACTATTTAGGCTACCCTGTTTTGGTATCATGTAGCAGTCCTGTGTGGTCCTCGACATCTCATACAGCAGTACTCTATATATGGTCTTCGCCATCTCATGTACTGATGTAGCATCTTGTATGGTCCTCATTATCGCCTGTAGACGTCCTGTTAGGTCCTCACCATCTCATGTTGCAGTCCTGTATAGTCCTCGCCATTTTATGTAGTAGACTAGAATGGTCCTCGCAAATTTATATAGTACACTAGTATGGTCCTCACCATTTTTTGTAGTAGACTTTATGGTCCTCGCCATTTCATGCAGCAGTCCTGTATGGTCCTCGCCATATCATGTAGGAGTCTTGTATAGTCCTCACCATTTCATGTAGTAGACTTTATGGTCCTCACCATTTCATGCAGCAGTCCTGTATGGTCCTTGCCATATCATGTAGTAGACTAGTATGGTCCTCGCCATTTCATGTAGGAGACTAGTATAGTCCTCGCCATTTCATGTAGTAGACTAGTATGGTCCTTACCATTTCATGTAGTAGACTTGTATGGTCCTCACCATTTCATGTAGTAAACTAGTATGGTCCTCGCCATTCATGTAGGAGACTAGTATAATCCTCGCCATTTCATGTAGTAGACTAGTATGGTCCTTACCATTGCATGTAGTAGACTTGTATGGTCCTCACCATTTCATGTAGTAGACTAGTATGGTCCTCGCCATTTCATGTAGGAGACTAGTATGGTCCTCGCCATTTCATGTAGTAGACTAGTATGGTCCTCGCCATTTCATGTAGGAGACTAGTATGGTCCTCGCCATTTCATATAGTAGACTAGTATGGTCCTCGCCATTTCATGTAGCAGTCCTGTATGGTCCTCACCATTTGATGTAGTAGACTAGTATGGTCCTCGCCATTTCATGTAGCAGTCCTGTATGGTCCTCACCATTTCATGTAGTAGACTAGTATGATCCTCACCATTTTATGTAGTAGACTAGTATGGTCCTCACCATTTCATGTAGCAGTCCTGTATGGTCCTCACCATTTCATGTAGTAGACTTGTATGGTCCTCACCATTTCATGTAGTAGACTAGTATGGTCCTCGCCATTTCATGTAGGAGACTAGTATGGTCCTCGCCATTTCATATAGTAGACTAGTAGTGTCCTCGCCATTTCATGTAGTAGACTAGTATGGTCCTCGCCATTTCATGTAGTAGACTATTTTATGTAGTAGACTAGTATGGTCCTCACCATTTCATGTAGCAGTCCTGTATGGTCCTCACCATTTCATGTAGTAGACTTGTATGGTCCTCACCATTTCATGTAGTAGACTAGTATGGTCCTCGCCATTTCATGTAGGAGACTAGTATGGTCCTCGCCATTTCATATAGTAGACTAGTAGTGTCCTCGCCATTTCATGTAGTAGACTAGTATGGTCCTCGCCATTTCATGTAGTAGACTAGTATGGTCCTCACCATTTCATGTAGTAGACTAGTATGGTCCTCGCCATTTCATGTAGTAGACTGGTATGGTCCTCGCCATTTCATGTAGTAGACTAGTATGGTCCTCACCATTTCATGTTGGAGACTAGTATGGCCCTTGCCATTTTATGCATCAGAGTTGTGCTGTCACTGATTGATTAACATGTTTATTTCAATTTTGAAACTGTATGATCAGGTGTATTGATAGTAATAATACATGTACAACCAATTTTAATTAATTATTTTATAGAACGTAATTAATTTAATAAATTAAAATTTAAATAAGAAACAAAGAAAACTGAAAAAAGAAACCTTTCTTAGCCTTCTTGTGTCTTTAATTTTTTTGTAGACTTAATCACTGTTTATGTGTGTTTTGTGTGTGTTGACTTGTTGCGTGTGCTTGGTTGTAATAAAAAGAAACGAGTATCCTTTTTCCCAAAGAACAAAAACAAAACAAAACACTAAAAGAAAACACACCCACACACACACCCACACACACACACACACACACACACACATGTATATAAAGACATTGATTGTTCTAAAAAAATTCAACTTAACCATGTTTTGGTTTTACATCACAGAGCTCTTCTGGGAACAAAACAAACGAGCCTAGCTTATAAATGCTCAACATGCACACACTCACGTTAAGTATCAAAACAATGAATTTATAATTCAATAAACACACACACATTTAAAAACAAACACACACATACACAATCAGCAGCATCTGCACTGACACACTCAAAATGAAATGCTACTATTAAACAGTGTGGAACATAAATCAAAACAATGATTTTAAAAAAAATCAATGTATGGATTTTTAAAAAAGTCAATTCACTTTATTCTTGACCCAATAAAGAATGCTGGGTAAACAGAATTTATAAATAGAATATAATATATCCCTCACCAAGAGATGGATTACAAGTTTACATTACCATTGACAAACACAAAATAAAAAATAATAAATAAAAACGTTAATAAAAAAATAGATAAAATGAATAAAAATAAAACAATAAAGTAAAATTAAATATAAGTAAATAAATAAAATAAAAGGATAAATCAACATGCTACCTATTACAAATAGAACATAATTTAATTATCTAAAATTAAAAAAAAAACACAATCAAATTTTTTTTTAGTTCTGAGAAATATACATTTAATAAGCTAATTTTCTATATATTAAACAAAACAATAATTGCTTTAATGATAAATATAAACAATCGGAAATACAGTATTACAGCATGCGTGTAAAATAAATGTACAACTCAACTTTGCTTAGGTGCGTAGGAGAAGCACTTTAGGCCTACTATAGCATTTCCGCGAGTTGAGTTTCCCAGCAGCAATCTAATTTTAGACACGCGAAGGGTTTTCCCTGGCGCACCTATTCTAATTATAGAGAACGCAACGTCACTTCCACATGAAAAGGCGAGAGCCCAGCGTATACCGTGACGCGCGCGATAGATCAGATCGTTTTGTTTTGCTAAGCATGCAGTAATAGAGTGCATTCATCTTTGATTTGATTTTGCGTTGTTAGAAGAAGCATTGTATAGCGTTGGTAATTTTGGCTGCTCGATATTATTTGAGAATTTTCTCGAGTCAGTTGTTTACTATCGATCGAAGCGTATGGATAGTTCTAGTGGTAACCATAGAAGCTTCCATTCCAAATAGGGTTGTATGACGTGAGACAGTGATGATGAAATTAATTCTGCTTGGTTGTGGTGTTCTATGCAGGGGTATTCTCGTTTGTTCTGGAGTATGTAGAGACTATATAAGTACCGCACTGTTTCAAAATAAGAGAGAGTTGACAGTAGAGAGAGTTGAAAGTAAAAAGTTGAGAGTGGAAAAAGCGATTGTATGCAGTGTTGATGTATGCTGAATAAAAGTGGAAAACTACATACGAAGACTTTGCCTTGTTGCTGAGTGAGCAGGCTGCGTGGATAAACGAACCTGAGTTACACTTTATCAGGTTTCAAGCATCGGGGCTGAATGAACTGATTAAAAAACAACATCGAGTGTAACAGTGACTGTGAGCAGGTCATCGTGTGGTCCAATGGCTTGTGTGATGGTCTGTCAGCCCCTCCCCATCCCCTCAGATATAAATGTACAGCAGGGCCGGACCCAGGGGGTGGGGGGGTTACCTGGGTTCCGGACCCCCCCCCCCCCCCCCCCTACAAACTAAAAAAAATTGAATTTTTTTATGCATTGTTAAAGCATGCGGCTTGCCTGCAGTGAAGAACATGATGGGAGCACTGAGGGAACTGTCACTGTTTTTCTCAAACTCTCCAAAGAGACAAAAAAAAACTTGAAGATACCATCGAAGCATCTCAGCCTGATACGACAAAGAAAAAGCTTGTTGATCTGTGCAGAACAAGATGGGTAGAAAAACATGAAGCACTGGAGGTTTATACATCTCTCTTCCTGGTTGTTCACGACTATTTGGGACAAATGTGTAAAGACAGTGACAATTGGGACAGTGAGACATTGACCAAGGCAACTGGCTTTCTCCACACCTTGAGCAGCAGTGTTTTCCTCGTTGCATTCGTTGTCGTCCGCAATTGTTTGCGTTACTTAAAACCCTTGACAGTGAAGCTGCAGAAAAGGACAAAAGAATGTTGTCGATGCCTACAGGGAAATGAAAGAGGTCAGTAACTGCATGTCTTCTGTTAGAAGAGATGTCGACACAGCGTTGTTTGCCTGGTTTGGTGAAGTCAGCAAAATGGCAAATGCTTTGACAACTGATGTTATTGTTCTTCGTCAAGCATCCCGACAGACTCTCCGTGGCAACCAACCTGCGGCCACTCCAGAAGAATATTTCAAGATTAGCATTGCCATTCCTTTCTTGGAACACCTGTCAACCGAATTGGACTCGAGGTTAAAAAATGCTGACCTAGCAGTTGATGGTCTCTGTCTGGTGCCAAGCACTTTAATAGACAACCAGGATGGTTTCATGCAGGTTACAGAAGGGGTGAAGACACTGGAAATGTTGTGGGAGTCTGACCTACCAGACAACGCTACCCTTAATGCAGAATACCAACGGTGGGTTTGCAAATGGCGAAGTGCTGCTGAGAATGCGACAGCTATCATCCCATCCACGGCATCAGAAACACTGAAACATTGTGACAGGGATTTTTATCCCAACCTATTCATCATGCTAAAGAACCTTTGCCTGTCACTACTGCCGAGTGTGAGCGTTCAGTCAGTTGCGCAACCTGAAAAACTACCTGCGCTCTACAATGGGGCAACAGAGACTCAATGGACTTGCTTTACTGAAAGTGCACTATCCTATCCTATTCCTATCCTGTCCCATAACCCGAAGGTCGTAGGGGCACCACAGATGAGCATACTCCATCTTTCTCTGTCCTCAGCAGCCCTCATGGCTTCGCTCAGTGTCAAACCAGTCCATTCTCGAATGTTGTCCTCCCACCTCTTTTTCGGTCTCCCCCTTCTTCTACCTCCTTGCACTGTGCCTTGCAGAATGGTCTTTGCAAGGCCTGATGATCTGGTGACGTGGCCATACCATCGGAGTTTCCGTTTCTTCACCACTGTGAGCAGGTCATCGTGTTGTCCAATGGCTTGTGTGATGGTCTGTCGGACTTCAATGTTGGTGATGTGTTGGGTATAGGAAATGCACAGAAGTCTTCTGTAGCACCTCATCTCCATGCTTTGTATTCTTCGTTGGAGATCTGCTGTGAGGGTCCATGCTTCGCAAGCATATAGGAAGATGGAGATGACCAGAGAGCGCAGCAGTCTTACTTTGGAATGTAGACTGATGGTTCTGTCTTTCCAAATGGGCTTCAACCTTGTCAGGGCAGCAGTTGTTTGTGCGATCCTGGAGAGGACTTCCTGTCGAGACCCATTGTCTGACACAATGGCTCCTAAATATTTGAAGCTGTGCACTGTGTTGAGGGATTGGCCTTGTACTTTGATGTCCGTGTTGATGCCATTGGTGTTGTTGGTCATCATTTTGGTCTTCTCTGCACTTATTTCCATTCCATAAGCTCTGGAGGTGGTGTCAAGCCTCTGTACAAGCTGTTCAAGTTCTTGTTCCTCTCCAGCCAATCCATCAATATCATCCGCAAAACGAAGATTGGAGATTGCTCTGCCCCCTATGCTGACTGTGCCTTCGTGATCTGCAAGAGCATCTGACATGATGCGCTCTAGGAAGATGTTGAAGAGTGTTGGAGAGAGTAGGCATCCTTGACGCACACCGATTGTTGTTCTGAACCAGTTCCCGATGACGCTGTTATGGAGGACTGCACTGGTAGCCTTGTCATACAGGCTTTTGATGACTTCTATAATTTTAGGGCTGATGTTGTAAACTTTCATGGTTGCCCATAGAGCTGCATGCCAGATTCGGTCAAATGCCTTCTTGAAGTCTATGAACACATGATATAGATGTTGTTGGTGCTGTAGGTATTTCTCACAGATTATTCTGAGGTTGAAAATCTGTTCAGTGGTACTTCGCCCTGCCATGAATCCTGCTTGTTCTTCAGCTATGATTTGTTCAGCTTGTGGTTTCAACCTGTTGAGTATTATTTTCAGGAGGACCTTGCTGGGATGGCTGATGAGGCTGATGGTGCGGTAATTTTCACACTCCTGAAGGTTACCTTTTTTGGGAAGAGTGATGACAAGCGACTGGGTCCATGATGTAGGCCATTCCCCACTCTGCCAGATCTTGTTACAGATAATGGTGAGAGCATCAGTCATCGCTTCTCCTCCTGCTTGTAGCAGTTCCGCTGGTATGTTGTCCACTCCCGCTGACTTCCCTTTCTTCAGCGATTGCACTGCTGCCTCAACTTCTTCCCGGAGAATTGGGAGGATTTCTTCTTCTTCTCTGCTCTCGGGACATGCTAGAACTGATGGGTCTCCATTTGGTGTATGGTTGTAAAGGTCAGAGCAGTACTCTGTCCATCTGTCCAAGACTTCTTGTTCTTCTGTAAGGCAAATGCCAGACTTGCTTTGGATAGTGGAGACTTTGGGCTGTTTAACACTTGTCAGCCGCTTCACCGTCTGGTAGGCCTTCTTGCTGTTGTTCTTGTTCAGATTGTTCTCTATTTCCTGGCATTGATCTTCTATCCAGTTCTCCTTTGCTGTGCGCATGCCTTTTCGGATGTCATTGTTGATTTTTCGGTAGACATCAGCTCCCTGTGAGGTGTTCTTTTTCTTTTTTAACTCTCTTCGTTTATCACACAGATCCAAAAGTTCAGGTGTGATCCACGGCTTCTTCTTTGGTCGGTGCTTGCCAAGGATCTCAGTGGCGGCATCTGTTACAGCTGAGTTGAAGGTATTGGTCATGGTGTTGACATCTACTTCGCCTGCCCCCAAAATAAGCAGTGGTGCAAATTTCCCTCCAATTGTGGCCTGAAATATTTTTGCCACCTCCGGGTCTTGCAGTTTGTCCAGGTCGAACTTCAGCCTAGTGCACTTTGCTGTATTTACTCTCTTGAAATGGAGCCGGAAAGACATCATCACGAGATCGTGGTCACTTCCAATGTCTGCTCCTGGAAAAGTGCGTGTCCTGCCAATGTTGATGCTTGATCTGAAGCGTTTCTTGACCATGATGTAGTCGATCTGGTTGTGATGTTCCCCGCCGGGACTGTGCCATGTCCATCGTCTGGATTTTTTGTGGAGACCAAGCGTGTTTGCCAGTACCAGATTGTTGTATCTGGCAAACTCCAATAGCCTCAGACCCCTGTCATTTGTCTCGTTGTTGCAGTGGGGTCCGCATGTGTCTCCCCAGTTGTGGTGCGCATCTTGGCCAACCTTGGCATTCCAGCCGCCTTGCACTATGACTATGTCCTTCTTCGGCACTTGGTCAAGGACCGCCTGTATATTTTCATAAAAATCCTCCACTTCGCTGTCTTCATAGTCTGATGTTGGGGCATAGGCCTGGATGATGGTAATGTTGAAAGGGGTTGCTCTCAGACGGATGGTAATGAGTCTACTGGAGACTGGGCGGCAACCCATGACAGTGGCTAGAATGTTCTTGTGGACCAAGAATCCAACGCCGTGTTCGTTCCCGTCATCTCTACCGCTGAAATAGAGCTTGTGGCCTTTGTCAGTCGTTGTTTCACCTAGGCCTTTCCAGCGCAGTTCGCTGATACCTAGAACGTTCCATCGATAGTGGTCCAGCTCGTGGGCCAGTTCTTCTAATTTTCCTTCCGCAGTTAGGGTCCTGACATTCCAGGTTCCTATGACGATGTTGTTTCTCGTGCGGATCTTGCTAATTTGTCCATCAGTAGCATACTTTTCACCTCCGTCCTGGTGGCCAACGGAAGGCGCGGTCCTTGTGTAGCCGGGCGACGACCGATCCGGCATGGAATTAGTGGATAGCCTCATCATGTGTTGTGTCTTGGGCAAAAAAAAGACCTGGCAGGGCCCAATCCTCTCCAGGCTGTTGGCCACAGCCGAAATCCACGAATACAGTGTGGCTCGCCTTGGCCCTGAGCACGTGGTCGTTGAACCTGTAGTAACGTGAGGTTCCTCCGCCCTGGCCGGTGACTTCTGTGTAGAAGACTTTCGCCCAGTGATGCCGTGCTAACATCACCCCTGTTAGTCGCCTCTTACGACACGCCGGGAAACGTTGGGTCTATTCTATTTGCCCGAACCCACAGAACAATGAAAGTGCACAGGGATGTTGATATTGACTTCAAAGAGGCAGTGAACTGTTTTGCCAGAAGATACAATTCACAAATGGTTATAATACCGAGGAAACTAGTGCAGCAAGACTGAAAGTGAAAGCAGGGCGGTGATGTTCATAAACTACAAGGTAAAGCTTTATACCGTTAACGATCCACAAAAAGTAGTGAATAATAATAGTATACAAAACATCTCCGCTGATAAATAAATGTTTGTGTGTGTGTGTGGGGGGGGGGGGTTAAGGGAGGGGCAGAGGATAATTTTTGTACCCAAGGGTTTGTCAGTTCAATTGTTCAAAAAGCTCAAAGTCCCAAACCATCACAAATGGCTTTTTCAAGGTTCAGATTGCACCAAATTGCACCATTT
Organism: Oncomelania hupensis; assembly: GCA_036898135.1. Lineage (NCBI taxonomy): Eukaryota > Metazoa > Mollusca > Gastropoda > Littorinimorpha > Pomatiopsidae > Oncomelania > Oncomelania hupensis. The sequence continues at coordinate 136,214,182 of CM072511.1, read as the reverse complement.
TGCATCCTTGAAAAAAAAAAATTTCCGAGGGGGGCATGCCCCCGGATCCCCCTAGAAGGCTCGGCGCTTCGCGCCTTCGCTGAATCTGTAACGCCCCCCCCCCTCCCCCTTCGACTTTTCCCAGGTCCGGCCCTGTACAGACTATTTACATGTCAAGCAGATTGTGTGAAATAATGTATAATTTGGAAATGTTTCTAAAATAATGATTTGTTTACTTACAAGGTAGGATTCAAAAGTAAGAAGCCTCATTTTATTCTGAGGCGAGCGTACCTCGCCGCGCGCTCCACTTGCCAGCGACGGTGATGGTGGGTGTTGGCTTCACACACAACGCAACGGAGCTCAGTTGCCTCCGAGCTTTCGGAGTGGTAGGATCAGCCTTGACCGGTGTGACATCCTCACAGTTCCTAGTATCTTAGCTGGGCTGGGAGCGAATGGGAGCATTCTGATTGGTCGACGCGTTACAAAATTCGACGCATGCGCACAGTGCTATCATAGTCTTCGTAAGGGTTAGGGTTAGGGTTTGGGTTAGAGTTAAGAGTTTAAGGTTAGGGTTAGGGTTTGGGTTAGGGTTAGGGTTATGACGCCTAAGAACTTCGTGAAAAAGCCGGCCCGACATGACCTAGCGCATGCGCAAATGCGCTCGGATAAACTAGGAGACCCGGAACTTGGAGGATGTGACACCGGAACCCCTGTACGGTAGTGCGTTACACGGCGGAATGGAAAGTTCGTTAGAGCAAACTCATCACCTTCTTCGGCGTGAAGGGGATTGTCCACTACGATTTTGTCCCGCCCGGACAGACCATAAATGCTGCTTATTACTTGGAAGTCCTGAAAATGCTGAAAAGAAGCCTCACGCGCAAGCGAAGGGACACCGAGGACAGCTGGAAGCTTCACCACTATAACGCGCCCAGCCACACCGCCTTCTTCGTGAGCGCCTACCTGACACGGGTGATCGTCCCGGTGGTCCCCCAGTCTCCCTACAGTTCGGACCTGTCGCCTCCTGGCTTCTTCTTGTTTTCGCGCTTAAAATCAGCGCTGAAAGGGACACGCTTCGACTCGATCAAGGACATCCAAGCAAATGTCAAGGCAGCCCTTGCAGCCATCCCGGAACAGGCCTGGACGCCTTCGAGTCATGGAAAAGCCGTCTACAAAAGTGTATTGATGCAGGAGGTGCCTATTTTAAAGACTATAAGTTGTACCGATTTCTCAGTAAATTTAATTTGTCTTTTTTGAACAAAGGCTCATTACTTTTGAATCCTACCTTGTATAATGCATCATTTAAAAGAATTTGCTAAATAATGTATTATTTAGAAGATGTTTTTTTTTTTTTTTTTTTTTTGAGTAAATTTACGTCCCCGGACACATTAAACAACGCATTGTTTAGGGACTGCATTTTTCATTATTTAGAGGATTTCAGGATTCGCTTAAAAACATGGATTTTATAAATTGACTGCTTTCTATAATTAAATGCAAGGCCTTTACAGAGATTGCGTAACCAAATTTTGGCAAAAGGTCAAGATCAGGTTTGTGCGGGAGTTTTCAGCGTTGTCTTGTCTTGTCTTGTCTTGCTGTATATGCCCACAATCAATCGTGTTGATCATTATGGCACTTTTTACAAAGGTCCATGCTGGGTGTGTTCTTGTTACCGGCACTCACCCGTCTAGGACATGATTGTCAGGATCTTTAAAGTCCGTTATGATGTAATGTATGCGACACAGACTAGACCTCGGTTTATCCGAAGCGTTTTTAGTATCTCCGTCCGAAGAAAAAAAAAGTATGCTTTCTTTTTGTATTTATTTACCCCAAATGCGGAAACAGGTACATAGTAGAAGTGGCTTCTGAAAAATCGACATCAACGCTTCTGCTTTTTTTTTTTTTTTTTAACAAGTTCGCCGTTACCCTGCGGGTTCTCCATTTTTATTCACTTGGAAGGCAATCCCGACATGCAGAAATAATGATGAATCCCTCTTTTCCTGAGCGTTACCGTTGCAGTTTCGTATATTCATACTGTTGCGAACATTTTTTTTTTAAAAGAGGGTAAAATACAGCAGTTATCTCATTTTAAATCTCAAAACAGCGTAAAATTACGGTTTTGCAATTTTCTTTATGACTACAATTGTGGTACAAAAGACGCTTTGGTGCAATCGTGCTGTAGCAATCCAAACAAATAAATAGTTACTCCCCTCCTATCCGGAATTAGTATTGCATTGTTTTGGTTGAGTTGGTATACCATATGGAAATTAATGTACTATTATTTATTTGTCTGTGAATGAGTTTCGATTTTTATACTGAGAAAAGAGTTATAAAGTGTGAAAGAAAAGAGTGATAAAGAATGTTAAGAAAAGTGAAGAATAAGGGAAAGAGCGTCCGTTCAATATAAATATACATATTTTGATCATTGCAAGAAAGGTGAATGGCTGCGAGCATAAAAATATCATCAACCTCATGATCATCAATCATAACATCAAACAAAATGCACTGATTGCGGTTCGGCGGCTATCAATGGCATTTCTGAACACTTCCGCAACGCGTTTACGTTGATAGATTAACGTCCCCAGACACAATATCATACAGTATAGGGGACGGCCCGCAACGCTATTATCTAAACGTCATTAATACCACAACAAGTAACCTTGACCTTTCACTGCTTGGAAATATTCTGATTTAGGCAAGGTTTGTACTACTTTAGATAAACAGGTTCCAAACCGATGGAATAACAATATTGTTGCTTCCATAACCTCATTGGAATACGACTTGTATCTACGAATCCCCTAAATAATAAAAATTGCAGTCCCTAAACAATGAATTGTTTATGTAAATACGGCATTACTTAGAAACATCTTCTAAATAATACATGATTTAGCAAAATCTGCTAAATAATGCATTATACTGTATAGGTAAACAAATCATTTTTTTAACACCCCACCCCCCCTCTCCCCCTTTGAAGTGCAGGGGGTTTGTGTATAAACAATATTCCCACTTTGTGGCAATTTAGTGCTTTAAATTCCCACTGTTTCTGTCATTCTCATTTGTTATTTCTCGCTCCTACTCTGTTCTATCAATCTTCTATCTTCTTTGCTAGACCACTCATCTTCTTTTTTTTCTTGAAAACTCTACCCAAAGTCGTCATTTGTGTAGGGGGTCTGTTGGGTCAGGTTGGGGATATTGGACGCTCTCTGCCAAATGCATGGTCGCTAAATGGCTTTCTATAGTATTATTATTTTGCAATGTATGCATTTTTAAGGCATGTGTTTTGATATTGTTAAGTGGCCGGCTGGTGGGGTGCCTTCAGTGTTACCATTAGGGTTGTTTCAGCAGATTTTTTTATATGGATCAGGGGGAAGTCCTCTTTCAACCAGTTTGTGGTCCTGATACGGCTCTTTTCCGGATCGACTACATCATGGTCAAGAAACGCTTTAGATCAAGCATCAACATTGGCAGGACACGCACTTTTCCAGGAGCAGACATTGGAAGTGACCACGATCTCGTGATGATGTCTTTCCGGCTCCATTTGAAGAGAGTAAATACAGCAAAGTGCACTAGGCTGAAGTTCGACCTGGACAAACTGCAAGACCCGGAGGTGGCAAAAATATTTCAGGCCACAATTGGAGGGAAATTTGCACCACTGCTTATTTTGGGGGCAGGCGAAGTAGATGTCAACATCATGACCAATACCTTCAACTCAGCTGTAACAGATGCCGCCACTGGGATCCTTGGCAAGCACCGACCAAAGAAGAAGCCCTGGATCACACCTGAACTTTTGGATCTGTGTGATAAACGAAGAGAGTTAAAAAAGAAAAAGAACACCTCACAGGGAGCTGATGTCTACCGAAAAATCAACAATGACATCCGAAAAGGTATGCGCACAGCAAAGGAGAACTGGATAGAAGATCAATGCCAGGAAATAGAGAACAATCTGAACAAGAACAACAGCAAGAAGGCCTACCAGACTGTGAAGCGGCTGACAAGTGTTAAACAGCCCAAAGTCTCCACTATCCAAAGCAAGTCTGGCATTTGCCTTACAGAAGAACAAGAAGTCTTGGACAGATGGACAGAGTACTGCTCTGACCTTTACAACCATACACCAAATGGAGACCCATCAGTTCTAGCATGTCCCGAGAGCAGAGAAGAAGAAATCCTCCCAATTCTCCGGGAAGAAGTTGAGGCAGCAGTGCAATCGCTGAAGAAAGGGAAGTCAGCGGGAGTGGACAACATACCAGCGGAACTGCTACAAGCAGGAGGAGAAGCGATGACTGATGCTCTCACCATTATCTGTAACAAGATCTGGCAGAGTGGGGAATGGCCTACACCATGGACCCAGTCGCTTGTCATCACTCTTCCCAAAAAAGGTAACCTTCAGGAGTGTGAAAATTACCGCACCATCAGCCTCATCAGCCATCCCAGCAAGGTCCTCCTGAAAATAATACTCAACAGGTTGAAACCACAAGCTGAACAAATCATAGCTGAAGAACAAGCAGGATTCATGGCAGGGCGAAGTACCACTGAACAGATTTTCAACCTCAGAATAATCTGTGAGAAATACCTACAGCACCAACAACATCTATATCATGTGTTCATAGACTTCAAGAAGGCATTTGACCGAGTCTGGCATGCAGCTCTATGGGCAACCATGAAAGTGTACAACATCAGCCCTAAAATTATAGAAGTCATCAAAAGCCTGTATGACAAGGCTACCAGTGCAGTCCTCCATAACAGCGTCATCGGGAACTGGTTCAGAACAACAATCGGTGTGCGTCAAGGATGCCTACTCTCTCCAACACTCTTCAACATCTTCCTAGAGCGCATCATGTCAGATGCTCTTGCAGATCACGAAGGCACAGTCAGCATAGGGGGCAGAGCAATCTCCAATCTTCGTTTTGCGGATGATATTGATGGATTGGCTGGAGAGGAACAAGAACTTGAACAGCTTGTACAGAGGCTTGACACCACCTCCAGAGCTTATGGAATGGAAATAAGTGCAGAGAAGACCAAAATGATGACCAACAACACCAATGGCATCAACACGGACATCAAAGTACAAGGCCAATCCCTCAACACAGTGCACAGCTTCAAATATTTAGGAGCCATTGTGTCAGACAATGGGTCTCGACAGGAAGTCCTCTCCAGGATCGCACAAACAACTGCTGCCCTGACAAGGTTGAAGCCCATTTGGAAAGACAGAACCATCAGTCTACATTCCAAAGTAAGACTGCTGCGCTCTCTGGTCATCTCCATCTTCCTATATGATTGCGAAGCATGGACCCTCACAGCAGATCTCCAACGAAGAATACAAAGCATGGAGATGAGGTGCTACAGAAGACTTCTGTGCATTTCCTATACCCAACACATCACCAACGTTGAAGTCCGACAGACCATCACACAAGCCATTGGACAACACGATGACCTGCTCACAGTGGTGAAGAAACGGAAACTCCGATGGTATGGCCACGTCACCAGATCATCAGGCCTTGCAAAGACCATTCTGCAAGGCACAGTGCAAGGAGGGTGAAGAAGGGGGAGACCGAAAAAGAGGTGGGAGGACAACATTCGAGAATGGACTGGTTTGACACTGAGCGAAGCCATGAGGGCTGCTGAGGACAGAGAAAGATGGAGTATGCTGGTTAAGCGATCATCTGTGGTGCCCCTACGACCTTCGGGTTATGGGACAGGATAGGATAGGATAGGATAGGATACGGCTCTTTTCAGTCCGCTAGACCCAATAAGCAATGACTAATTAATTAAAAGTATAACAACTATTGCAACAACACGGATGATGATGATGATGATGATGATGATGATGATGATGATGATGATGATGATGATGATGATGTGTTTCGTTATTGTAAAGTGACCGGTTGCTGGAGTGCCTTCAGTGTTACCATTAGGGTTGTTTCAGCGGATCTTTTTTTATGCGGATCAGGGGGGGAGTGAGTCCCCTTTCAATCAATTTGTGGTCCTGATACGGCTCTTTTTAGTCCGCTGGGCCCTATAAACAATTATGACTTACTAACTAACATTATAACAACTATTGCAACAATGACAACCACAACAGCAACAATATAACGTGCAAAAACAACATGGATGATGATGATGATGATGATAATGATGATGATGATGATGATGATGATGATAATGATTACGATGATGATGGTGATGATGATGATGATGATGATGGATAATAGATGATGATGATGATGATAATGATGATGATGAAGATGATTATGATGATGATGATGATGATGATGATGATGATGATGATGATGATGATGATGATGATGATGATGATGATGATGATAAACAACAAAAGCGCACAATAACAGTAGCAGCAACAACAGTTTCAATCATCCACAACAACAACAGCAACGGTAAGAGACGGCCGTTTGGTTTATTTTGACTTAAAAAAAAAAAAAAAAAAGGTACAACTATATACAAGAATCACACATTTGAAATCTTTTTTTCTTTCTTTTCTTCCGTGTAACGAAATAGATACTCCGAATACCATGTTCGAAATAATTATGTTATAGGAAAAAACAACAACACCAAAATAATTACAATAACATATAAACTGTACAGTGCAAAATTAATTATCGACGCAAAAAGATCCGTTGGATCTCATTTTTGATATGATGATGATGGTCATTGTTGTCAGGGTGGCGACGTGGTGATCGTCCTTAACGCTCATGCAATAGGACGTTAAGCATCGTTTTTCGTTCGTGCAAAATTAACAATTATAATGATTACAATTAAAATCTGCACATGTACGCATCTAAAACATTGTTGCCACAAACATCGCAATTACTGCCATCAGTGTGTGTGTGACAGAAATACTGATAATAATAATAATAATAATAATAATAATAATAATAATAATAATAATAATAATAATAATAATAATAATAAGTGATAAGGCTGGAGTGGATAACACCATAACGGTCATCGTCATCATAGCAATCAGCCATTTGTTGATATTGGGTGCGTAGCCAATTATTAGCGTTCGTAGTAGCACGCTGTTGTCCAATGCCGAAGTTACTAGTGCTGAAAGGTACGGGCGTGAGTTATCGAGTCTCACAGGGGTTGGTTGAGCGGGAGGATGGGGATGGTGGGGGGGGGAGATAATTAACTTAGTTATGAGGCTAACCGGATGACGTAGCCACTCCTTTGGATGAGCGGTATAAACCATGGTCTAGTCTGAGTACGCATGCATGCCACCTTACGGACTTTAAAGGGACCCACGTTGACGGGTGAAATGAAACTATTGTAACAATGCTTTGATTTTGAGGGGTTATAATTAACTATTGCAACACTGTTTTAATGTAATGGGTTATAAGAAACTATGGCAGCACTGTTTTTAATGTGACAGAAACTCAGGCAACTGTGTTTTTAGGTTGAAGGGTTAAGACAAATCACTGCCACTGTGTTTTAAATTTGAAGGGTTGTGATAAACCATTGCATGAGTGTTTTAATTTGAAGGATTATGACACACTATTGTATAACAGTGTTATCAAGTTTATTTAATGCATTCTACTGAAACTATTACGTTATCAAGTTAGAATTGTACATTGCAGTAGGCTATCGTTATCATTAAGTTAGAATTGTACATTGCAGTAGGCTATCTGAATAAATGTAGTAATAAGAGAACAGACTATATATATAAAGCTATCCACGGAAAACAAATTTTTCAGGTCTGACCTTGAATATATTCTGTTTAACCTGTCAGGCAAGAATGTAATAACATAATTTTCTGTAACGATCATTGAACACGTCAAACAGCATAATACAGATACCCATGGTAAACACAAACACTAACGACATTGAAAATCAGGTTCAAGCAAGTGTTTTGAGTCACAAGAATACTAACAGTGATAGAATCATTCACGATTACATTGCTGCACAGCGGATATGGGTATATAAGTAGACCAAAAGACCTATATCTATATGGGCACAATGATTCATAAGAGACTTTTCTTTAGCTTGGTCAGGACAGCCTTGTGGACCAGCTCCGTGGCATCACCTGCACATCCCCAATGTAAGGTGACCCCTGCTCCACCATGACCGTAGTTGTGTACCACGGTCACAGGTCTGCCAGAAGAATCAATGCACTGGTCACCATCCACCCTCACCGTTTCCCTGCCCGGTCTGACGCCTGCCCATTCAGACAGAGTCAAACCTTTCTCGATGATAGGGAAGCAGGACACGGCCCTTCTCCAGATGTCCTCGCTGTCTGCTTGATCCACTTCTTCAGAAAACCGTCCCCTTTGAGCAACCCCTCCGATGACAACTTCATCCCCGATAGGCAGGACGTAGCTGCACCCCCCATCGCTGGCATCATACAGGTAGAAGTGCTTGACCCAGGGTGCTCGGATCCGCCTGACTTGACCCCTGACAGGAACTGTTTTGGAATCTGCCACCAGTGTGCCAGCACGGGGGCCGCAACAGTTGACGATCACCTCAAACCTATCTGCCACCTGTTGGATATTTTCTACTGACTGCTGTTCCATACTTCCTCCTGCTTTTAGAAACCTGTGCGTCAGCCACGGCAAGTACAGCTTGACGTTCAGTTGCAGGGTGGTGCTGAAATAGCCTGATCCTGCGAAAGGGAACATATGCATTTCCCTTGGGGTCAGCCTTCTAAAACCCAACAGAATGTCCTTGAAGAAGGGATCTTCTACATCCTTTTCATCTTTGATAGTGTAGCCGGAGACAAACTGGGCTCCCACGGCTTGAGCCAAAGCTGGGGTAGAGGCGAGATGCTGCATGTGGTCCCAAGTATCTGAGCTCCATTTCTTGATGAGGGAGATCTGGGTCCTGCCTAGGTTATACGGTTCCCATAACCCACCCGAGCCGTCCGAGGTCGTGTTGGGAGAGAACCGATCAGCCATTAGAGTCACCTTGATGTCTTTGCCTAGCTCCTTCCTCCATGCCTGGCTGTCTTCTGCTATTCTCACTGCTGTGGCTAAGCCTATCACCCCTGCACCCAGCACACACACTTTTACCGGTTCCTGCCCACACTCCTGCATCATGGATAACACTTCTATTACGGCTAAAAACGTTCTTTTGAAAATAGATAAAGATTCAGAAAATACAGTCACTTGTTAAAATAGATACACAGTAACAGAACAGACGGTCTCAGTTTTCATTTAAAAAATAGTTCTTTTCCAGCAAGGTTTCTGACCTTGGGCTTGGCCTTTTACGTGCACGCTGGCTTACTGGAGTGCGTTCTTCAGTAATATAAAGAAATGGCAGCAGTCTCAGACTAATGAATGTTGTTTACCGTTTTGTTTAACTGTCAGTGTTCAGACCTTCAGTAGACCTATCAGGAATGAGTGTTCGCGTTGTTCGCTCAAGTAAACTGACCCAAATAATTCCTATCAGGTCTCAGCGTCAGTACACTTATTCACACGGTTTCCCTGTAGTTGCGAACCTCAGCCAATGCAGTCAGCGACCACCACTGAAATAAAGAAAATATGCATGGTGATATTTAGATAATGGCAATTCTCCAACATGGGCTGCAATTTTGTGCATGAATCGACCGGCTTTATTTTTCTGAACAATAAAGTTCATTGCACTCGCTGTCTACTTGTCTGAAAATTATTATTATAATATTAATATACTAATTATTGATTATTCATGAACTATTTGAGTTACTGCTAGTGACAACGCCATGAATGATTACGAACAGATAAAATACTACCTCTTGCAAAAACGATTCAAATTTAAGACAGGAATTTTCATGTAGGCCTACCAGAACCTTTCTGGTAATGCACCCCTTTATGTTGCCTCTTTGTCTAGGAAAACTGCCAAATTTTCTACCAAACTAAATGTCCTATTTCCAAGAATTGTTCTGTTTAAAACCAGTCTGTTATATTCATGTTCCACTTTATAGAATAACTTACCAGAAGTTTTTTGTAGTTCAGTCATTAAATATACATCCTTTAGAAAACACATTTTATAACACATTAAAAATTAGATAATTGGATTATACATCAATAACATTCATTAGATTCTTTTAAATAAGTTGTGCTTGCGTGCGTATGTGTTCATGTATGTGCTTGTGTGTGCACATATCTCGATTGTTTTGTTACATTATGATGTTATTGTTATAAAATTATTGTTTTATACTAATTGTTCTTGTTACAAGCCCCAAGGGCTGGATTAAGAAAACAAACACCCAGTTTGCCCTTGTTACATTTTTGTTTATCATATCTTAAAACCATAAATACTAAGAAATTGAGATTTAGTAGGTAGGTTTAACAAACAGTGAAATAGCCGTCCATAAAGCGTGGCTGAGACATGACACATGAGAGAGAGAGAGAGAGAGAGAGAGAGAGAGAGAGAGAGAGAGAGAAGGGAGAGAGAGAGAGAAGGGAGAGAGAGTGAGAGGGTGTGACGACAAGAGTTTTGACGCACGCTAAGTTTATGCTGTGTCAGGTTGTACATAGTATGTAGTTTCATATCTCCGAGAGTGCGATGTGCGAAGTTTGAATAAGCGTTTTGGAATGCATAGTGTAAGTCAGGATTTAGGTTTTTCACGTGCTCGATAGCTATTATAAGTTGAACGGAGATCTGTGCTCTGAACTGTGGACTGGGAAGAAAGCGGCAGGACTGGCAGATTTCAACTTCAACTTCAACTTCAACTTCAACTTTTTTTATTGGCTCCAAATACATAGAGAAATTGCTTAGCGCATAGAAAGAACATATAAAAACCAGTTACAAAATGTAAAAGACATTTAAATTTTAAAAAGACATTCACGCAACATCGACTCGCACACCGTCATTGTATCACAGCAAAAGAATATCACACTGCTACTTATTGTATCACATCACCTGTGTTATACGGGAATTGTACCTGGAATTTACGGCTAGCTCTGAAGGTTCCGACCCAAAGTTGAACATGTGTAGTGGTGATGTGGTTGTGCTGCTAAAAGTGTTGCTTATTGCTGAGTTTCCATGAATGACGGATACCGTATGTCTGCAGGGGAGAGGGAGGTGCGTATTTTATTGGTACGTAGTGTCCGTGTATGTGAAGTGAAGTCTCGTGTGCCGCTTGCCTCTAATCTAGTCTGCTCGTCTGCACAACGGGTTTCCCAGGGATACCCATAGGGGAGACAACTTCCCGGATATAAACACCGAACAGCTAAGCAGTCATATGCAAAACATTCAACCACAAAAGAGCAATTGAATGGGGCTAATACTATTGAGTAATAATATCAATAATAAATAGAAGGTCATTGTATTAAAAAGTTAGTTTAAATCGCAACATATTGGTGTCTAAAAGTTCAGTCGCAGAACATATAAACATGTAAAACCCTAAAACAGTTACAGGAAATAATAATACTAACAATACTAACAAAACAATAGCAATAATATTAACAATAATAAATTTCATATATGCACTGTGTATCATACTAACAAAACAATAGCAATAATGATAACAACAATAATAAATTATATATATGCACAGTGTATCATCCTGTTCAGTGCGCACTGAGACACTACCAATATCTGAGACAATTAAGAAGATCTAGCATAACAATTATAAGACTAAAAACAGGGGAGAGACTGTAACTTCCACTATCATAGGATCAGTGTAGGGTTCGTTTCTAAGGGCTGTTTTGTGTTTTGAAACCACCCAAAGTCTTGTGCCTTAAAACGGACAAGAATGACCAATAAGTTGTGACAATTATTATAGAAAAGTAACTTTATAGTAATTGAGGAGGACTTTTGCTGCCAAACTTTTGCTTTTTTTCATCAAGAAATGGAGCTCAGGCTTTTGCTCTGTGTAGAGTGACGTCCTAAGGGTGTGTGCTCTTTGTTTTAGAGACTTCCCAAGACCTAACACTTCGTTAGTGTTAGGGTGTCCAGGTAAATCATATAAAACAGTAACGAACCTACTCTCCGCAGATCGTGTTGTGTTGTGTTGTGTTGTTGTGTGTATCTGTGGTTCACAGGCCTGGAAACTGAAGGTGAGTTGATGCCCAGTATTCCAGTTCCTTAGTGGCTATACACTCCGAGCATGCATACGTGAATGATGATGAATGATGGGGAAAGGGTTACATTTTGATAGGTAACAATTTTATATGATTTTCTTGTTGAAGATGTTAAGTGGAATAATGGTGTTGATGTTGTTGCCAAAATGAGGTCATGAGTGACGATGCATTATAGCAGGCTAGAGAGATGATAATATGAGAGAGGGGTGACGATGCATTGTATTATAGTATGCCAGATGCATCGATGGGTGAGGAAGGTGAGAGGAGTGATAGAAATAAGGTCAAGGGTGACGTTGTGTTATATATTATGACATGGTAGGAGGGTGATGAATATGAGAGAGAGGATGAGTCAAGATTGCTGTTTAGAAATGAAATTATAATATGCATTTGTATTTGTGTAAATAATCATGTTCATGGAATATTTATATATAATATTATATAAAGATTATGAAATGTTATGATGCATGAATAAACAGGTCAAGATGGCGGGCGGCGGAAGGAGTCATTTCCCATGTATTGTTTACATGTTGAGATAGTTTTCTAAGACAGTTTAATTGTTGACCAGATTGGGCCTACGTTTCGTTTTCTACTTCTTTACCTACTACGTTTTCGACTGCTATTTCTGCTACTCCTAGTTTGCTGCTACGCCTACGTTTGCTCTACTTGCCTGGGTTCTACTACTTCTACTTCTGGTCTCCGACTTCATACTTCGTTCTTCATACTTCGTACTTCGTCCTACGTACTTCGAGCTGCTTAGCCCGTTCCACATCTACTTCTACCTGCAGGAGGAGACAAGACGACGTGCTTGGGGGACCACTTCTTCTTGGGTCTGTTGTTGTTTGTTTGTAGATTATAGTCACACGACACTTTCGCATATAGGTGACTACTGGACCGATTTATACTGACACCAGCGGGCCAGTTGTTGGTAAAGGGGAAAATAATATGATCACACGTTGACCAATCCGGGATTCGAACCAGCGACCTTTCGGTTACTAGCAAGACGCTCTTACCAACTGAGCTACCCGGCCCCTTCTTCTTGGGTCGCAGTGCTCAGGGCTTTACATACACCCTCAATCATACGTACATACACGCACTTAAACATATAAACAGTGACTTTCTACAATCTGCATTAGGTTGATTGAGTTGGTGATTTTATGTGAAATACTTTCAGACGATTTAATCAAGCCTGTGTTGGAGGTCGGATAGATAATCTGAGAATAAAGTATTTACTGTATTAACTAAATACATTTTCTTCAAGGTTTGCTTGTGCATTTAAGCCATTAGGTACATTCTTGCATCTTTATTTTCATATTATTATTGTATCTTGATTGTATTCGCATCTTGTGTACAGTGTTAGGGGTTAGGGAATAGTCAAGGGAGGTAATTGCTTGTTAATTGTTGGGGTTGTGGGTCCGGATAAGGGTGGAGGTTGGGTTAGTTTCCACATTTTCCTGTGTGTGTGTGCGTTGAATAAAAGTGTAAATGTTCATCTGGCATTTGTGTTAGTTCTTTTAGTTTGAGTGTGTATCCCTCCACTCGTTTTGAGCTGAAGTCACTAGCCCATTCGGGTGACGTGACAGAAGGTCTCGCCTAGTCCCAGCTACGCGGTATGCTAGCAGCCTTCTAGCAAGCAACCCATGCGGCGCTAGCTTTCCTAATATCAAGCTATGCACATTATAAGCTTACTAAACCTACATGGCTGAAAATGGCTAGCACCGCACAGCATTACATACAGAAGTAAGGAATTAAACAAGCCAATGGAGGCAAGTTAAATATTAAGAAAGGTAATAAAAATTAGTTAATTGGTTTATACATCAATAACATTCATTAGATTCTTTTAAATAAGTTGTGGATAAAAAGCTCGACGTACTGGCTTTCAATTCCACGTGCTTCTCCATGAGCATTCATAAAGCTCTCCTTACGCGATTCGATGCCCCACATGTCAAGTGGTACAGCGTTCGCCTGGCACACCGATGACCCAGGTTCGAATCCCGTGGTGAGCGATATCAAATGTGGCCATTTTCACTGTCCATTTTAGCAGTATGATTGCTCTGGTGGTTCAGTGTTGATTCAGGCCCATACCCCTCTTTCCCTGGGATGGTTATCCCCGTCTGCCATATCGCCAATGGTGGGTGTAGACGTTAAACCTCAATGTTCACGCGATTCGACCTTTCTCAGTTTTCATCAGGTGAGGTTTGGTCTTGAATGCTTAGACGTTCGTTCGTTATGTAGATTAACGTCCCCGGACACATGGCGTATAGGGGACTAAAACAGGCTAAAAATGTAACTGTAGATTAGAGTCACAAGACACCGAAGCGTATAGGCGACTACTTATTCTGACATTAGCGAACCAATTGATGGTAAGGAGAAAATAATATGGTCTCACGTTTGCCAATCCTGGATTCTAGCCAGGTACCTTTCGGTTACTAGTAAGACGCTCTACCAACTGAGCTACCCGGACCCGCGAAACGGGCAAAAAAATGAAACTAGATTATATTATAGTCACACGACACCCGAAGCATATAGGCGACTACTGGTCACAGTATTCTGACACCAGCGAATCAGTTGATGGTAAGGGGAAAATAATATGGTCACACGTTGGCCAATCCGGGATTCTTACCAGGTACTTTTCGGTTACTAGTAAGCCGCTCTACCAACTGAGCTACCCGGCCCCACTAGCGAAACAAGCCACACTGAGGTCTAATGGTAGTGCTTCGGCTTGTGGATCTGAAGGTCCCGGGTTCGAGCCCTGGCCGGGCCATTGTGTTGTGTCCATGGGAAAGACACTTTACTCCTGTTTTCCTACTCCTTCGGATGAGAGTATAAACCGAGGTCTAGTCTGTGTCGCATACATTCCATCATAACGGACTTTAAAGATCCTGACGCTCATGTCCTAGACGGGTGAGTGCCGGTAACAAGAACACACTTAGCATGCACTTGGTCCTTCTCCCCCATCCCTGGCTGCCCAGGATTGTGTTCATATGTCCGTGCGTCAGACCATGCGCCCAAAGGCTGCGGTTGGGCGTCTCGGGCGGTTTGAGTTAGATCCTGTATCGGCCAGCGCTTTGAACTCGTTGGGAAAAAGCGCTATATAAATATCCTTATCTTATCTTATCTTATCTTATCTGAGTGCAGTGTATACATAGGGCACAGGCGCTTGTAGCTGGACACGCGAGCGCCTATGCCTGTGACGCGCCATCCTTTGGTTATCTATTATAAGGCGCTCGCGTGTCCAGATACAAGCGCCTGTTATTTAGGAGTACAACGTGGGTAGTCATAAAGACACTATAATTATCTATGTAGTAAAGCATACATGCCAACATAGCCTCCTGAATAAAGGTACAAGCTGTCGCTTGAATAAAGTTACAAATGTCTTTCGTACACCTAACGTTAGGTTAGAGCTACTGAACACTGAAGTTGTACGTAACCTACCATGCATCTTTAGTGCGGTTATGCTACTACATGTACTACAAGGCGAAGTTGTACATATAGCATGCACTGCCAACTTCACTGAAAACGTTAGCTTGTTTAACATTATTACCTGCTGTAACTTACTGAGTAATGCCATTCAGCTTCACGTACCTGCTGAAAGTTGTCCCGATTCGGCTCTTTGCAGTCCGCTGGGCCCTGTAAACAATGACTAAGTAAACCCGCTGAAAATGCTAGCTGCTTGAACAACAGAATGCATAGGCCTAAAGTTCAAGGTTGGCACAAAGTAATAGCTAACAGGTGCAAACACACACACACGCACACACACACACGCACCCACACACACACACAAGAAAATGATAAAAACTACAACGCATGAAACGTCATTTTTGTGTGTATTATTTTTATGCTTCGTAAGTTAAAAATACTGAGTAAATTGCATTTACCTTTTCATCATAATTATTTTCACCAGAGATCAGTCCGATACTTGCAAATAAGCCTCGACAAACACGTACTTTCGGTAGGCTCTTCTGGGAGATGTACGCATTCAATACTCGTTGTGTGTCAGCTTATTTAGCCTATAGGCTATTATAGTAGGCCTATAGCAAGATAAAGATAAGACTGGAACGCAGTGCGTAATATATCTGTCTAATGCCCGTTGTTACTTCGTATTTGAGCATAGTCATGCTACAGTGTGAAGACCTATAATACACAGGCCAGTTGATAATGCTTTAGATACGGTTTGTAATGTGGGTCAACAATATACTAATTGAACCCGAGGAAGAAGAGGCCGAAAAATTTATTGTTCTAAGTATACTTGTGTATTACTTTGATACAGGTTAAACGCATCTTGTTCATAGTTCATGGCAATATGAATGAATGAGTTGATGAATAAACAGATCAGGAAAAAAAATATGAAAGCAGTTGAATGAGCATTGAATGACCATAGAAGTTTCACTTCTACACCCACCATTGGCGATGTGGCAGACGGGGATAACCATCCCAGGGAACAAAGGTTAGGGACCTAAATCAACACTGAACCACCAGAGCAATCATACTGCTAAAGTGGACTGTGAAAATGGCCACTTTTATTTTGTTCATCACGGGATTCGAACCTTGTTTGTTCGAACCAGTTATTGTGCATATTGGAGTAAACGACATTAAGAGCAAAGATCCAAAACTCTGCAAGCAGAAAGTTTGTAGAGCCCGTGTGCATGAAGAATCTTAAAGGGCAACTTAAGCTTAAGTTCGCTTACTCAAGCACACGGAGAGTTCAAACTTAAGCTTGAGTAAGCGAACTTAAGCTTAAGTTGCCCTTTAAGATTCTTCATGCACACGACCGCTGGAGTGGAGATCGTTGTCAGCAAAATAGCGGAAGTTAAAGATAAGGCGAAGAGAGATGTTTTGAAAGTACTTACTTTCTCTTCCCTTATGGATGACCCCAACATCCCTCTGTTTGATTTGTTTGAATTTAATGTCTTTTTCACCAAAATGATAAGACAAAAAAAATTTTTTAATAAAAAATAAAGGTAATTAAACATCCATTATTACAGATACTGACCAATTGAAGAACCAATAAACGTCTTCGCAAGACTAATGCATACAGCAAAACTAATATTGTCCAAAGCTGTCATATTGTTAGGTAGACTATCATGCAATTGATTGCATTGAAATAAAACATGTTTTAAAGAAAACATTTCATTACATACGCATTTGATATTTTTACAATATTTAGTTCTTATAGAATTTAGATATATTCTATAAGCCATCGTCACCTTACCTTTTTTTTTTTTTAGGTAAGGTGACAATGGCTTATAGAATATATCTAAAGTCTATAAGAACTAAGGTAACCTTCAGGAGTGTGAAAATTACCGCACCATCAGCCTCATCAGCCATCCCAGCAAGGTCCTCCTGAAAATAATACTCAACAGGTTGAAACCTCAAGTTGAACAAATCATAGCTGAAGAACAAGCAGGATTCAGGGCAGGGCGAAGTACCACTGAACAGATTTTCAACCTCAGAATAATCTGTGAGAAATACCTACAGCACCAACAACATCTATATCATGTGTTCATAGACCTCAAGAAGGCGTTTGACCGAGTCTGGCATGCAGCTATGTGGGCAACAATGAAAGTGTACAACATCAGCCCTAATATTATTGAAGTCATCAAAAGCCTGTTTGACAAGGCTACCAGTGCAGTCCTCCACAACAGCGCCATCGGGAACTGGTTCAGAACAACAATCGGTGTGCGTCAAGGATGCCTACTCTCTCCAACACTCTTCAACATCTTCCTAGAGCGCATCATGTCAGATGCTCTTGCAGATCATGAAGGCACAGTCAGCATAGGGGGTAGAGCAATCTCCAATCTTCGTTTTGCGGATGACATTGATGGATTGGCTGGAGAGGAACAAGAACTTGAACAGCTGGTACAGAGGCTTGACACCATCTCCAGAGCTTATGGAATGGAAATAAGTGCAGAGAAAACCAAAATGATGACCAACAACACCAATGGCATCAACACTGACATCAAAGTCCAAGGACAATCCCTCAACACAGTGCATAGCTTCAAATATTTAGGAGCCATTGTATCAGACAATTGGTCCCGACAGGATGTCCTCTCCAGGATCGCACAAACAACTGCTGCCCTGACAAGGTTGAAGCCCATTTGGAAAGACAGGACCATCAGTCTACATTCCAAAGTAAGACTGCTGCGCTCCCTTGTCATCTCCATCTTCCTATATGCTTGCGAAGCATGGACCCTCACAGCAGATCTCCAACGAAGAATACAAAGCATGGAGATGAGGTGCTACAGAAGACTTCTGGGCATTTCCTATACACAACACATCACCAACGACGAAGTCCGACAGACCATCACACAAGCCATTGGAGAACACGATGACCTGCTTACAGTGGTTAAGAAACGGAAACTCCGATGGTATGGCCACGTCACCAGATCATCAGGCCTTGCAAAGACTATTCTGCAAGACACAGTGCAAGGATGTAGAAGAAGAGGGAGACCCAAAAAGAGGTGGGAGGACAACATTCGAGAATGGACTGGTTTGACACTGAGCGAAGCCATCAGGGCTGATGAGGACAGAGAAAGATGGAGTACGCTGATTAAACGATCATCTGTGGTGCCCCTACGACCTCCGGGTTACGGTACAGGATAGGATAGGATAGGATCGTCACTACAGAACTGGGGATTCCTTTATGTTGCTCAAATAGGAGATTAAAATGACATTTCTTTTCATGTCTTTTTAACTTCCTTTTCAGTTATAACTTGCATCTCTTTAACTGACAATGATATTTAACTTTACTACATTATTGTTTTCGGCACCATGTTTTGCAGCTCGATCAGCCCAATCATTAAAGAGAAAACCACAATGAGAAGGAACCCAACAAAAGTTAACATGTGTTCCATTAATTATGATATTATGAATCGAGTGCCTAAGTTCAAAAATTATTTATTTTCTTTCTTTACTGTTATTAGAATTTAATGCCTCTAAAACTGATTTTGAGTCTACACATATAACTACACTACAGAAATTTAATGGTATATTTATTATTCTATTTAAAGCCATAAGTATTGCTATCAATTCTGCTGTGAAAATTAAATATCCTTTTCCTAAATAAAATAATTGTGTAATTTTAATTTCAAGAATAACAAAACCTGCTCCAGCATTACCATTTTCAAGGACCGATCCGTCGGTGTATATCTAAAGTTGTGTCGAATATTTATCATATAAATGATAACGAACATCAATTATCATTAAATCAAGTTCCCATACAGGTATTGGAGACACTACATTCTTGTTACATATAAAATCTTTATTTTTAAAATGTTTTGGAACTATGTCATTTGTGTAAGTTGCTATTGTTTGAAAAGATTTAATTTTTTGTGAATGTTTAGGATAACATATATTTGATCTTAAAATATAGTTCCTCATTCGTACTGTTATCTACCGCAGTTGCTCTTATAACATATTTTGCACACGATAATTTTCTCCAAACGTCTAAAGGCATAACTTCCGCTGTTTCATAAGCACGTATTGTTTTAGTGTATATAGGAATTCCAAGAGCCAATTTTATAGCCTTACTATCTAAACTCTGTAACTTTTTAATATAGCATATAGGGGCAGAGAAATAAGCCTCTTGGCTGTATGTTAATTTAGATCTAACAAGTGCACATGCTAAATGTACTAAAGTTTTAGGGTCCTGTCCCCAAGACTGCTTGCTAATAATTTTTAATAAAGTATAACTTTTTACAGCTTTTTGAATTACATATTCAATATGTTTTTTACAATGTAATTTAGGTGTAAAATATACACCTAGAAATTTAACATATTATAATCCACGATAACATGTCTACTTATGTCATTAGAGACCACCTTCATCCTCACAGAAAAGGGTCAAGCATTTTGGCTGGTAACATTGGACGTTTACAATTTATTCATAGCATGCTGTTCAGAAAACCTAGCCCCAAGAGATTTCCCCGGCACTACCAGGCAAGTGACTGCCTCGGCTATTATGATACATACAGAGGCAGATGACATCCAGCACCCTGGCCTGTTTTCCCGGTAAAATGGTATTATGGACATTTACCAGAATGCTAACTGCCCTGACTTTTCTTCTCACAAAAAAATTTGCTGAAGCCAGGATTCGAACCCACGTCGCCCGAGACTCACGCACACAAGTCGTGCGCTCTGACGACTCAGCTATCCCTGCCGCACGAGATAAAACTTAACGAGATAAAATGTAATTAGTAAACAATATTGTTTTCTATCCTATTATATCCTACCATATCCCGTAACTCAAAGGTCGTTGGGGCACCACAGATGATCGTTTAACCAGCATACTCCATCTTTTACCTCTCTCTGTTCTCAGCAACCCTCCTAGCTTCGTTCAGTGTCAAACCAGTCCATTCTCGAATGTTGCCCTCCAACCACTTTTTCTGTCTCTTCTTCTGCCTTCTTGCACCGTGCCTTGCAGGATGGTTTTTGCAAGACCTTATGCTCTGGTGACGTGGCCATACCATTGCAGTTTCCTTTTTTTTCACCACTGTGAGCATGTCATCACGTTGTCCAATGGCTAGTGTAAAAGTCTGTCGAACTTCGTTGTTGGTGATGTGCTGGGTATAGGAAATGCCCTTCTTCTGTAGCACCTCATCCCCAAGCTTTGTGTTCTTCGTTGTAGATCTGCTGTGAAGGTCCATGTTTCGCAAGCGAATAGGAAGATGGAGATGACAATGGAGCGCAGCAGCCTTATCTTGGAATGGACTGATGGCCATGTCTTTACAAAGGGCTTCAACCTTGTCAGGGCAGCAGTTGTTTGTGCGATCCTGGAGAGGACTTCCTGTCGGGACCCATTGTCTGATACAATGACTCCTAAATATTTAAAGCTATGCACTGTGTTGAGGGATTGGCCTTGAAATTTAATGTCCATGTTGATGCCGTTGCTGTTGTTGCTCATCATTTTGGTCTTCTCTGCACTTATTTCTATTTCATTGGCTCTGGAGGTGGTGTCAAGCCTCTGTACCAGCTTTTCAAGTTCTTGTTCCTCTCCAGCCAATCCATCAATGACATCCGCAAAACGGAGGTTGGAGATTGCTCTACCCCCTATGTTGACTGTGCCTTCGTGATCTGCAAGTGCATCTGACATGATGCGCTCTAGGTAGATGTTGAAAACTATTGGAGAGAGTAGGTATCCCTGACGCACACCGATTGTTGTTCTGAGTTTGTTCTTGATGGCGCTGTTGTGGAGGACTGCACTGGTAGCCTTGTCAAACACGTTTTTGATGACCTCAATAATTTTAGAGCTGATGTACGCTCTCATATGGTTGCCCACAGAGCTGCATGCCAGACTCGGTCAAATGCTTTCTTGAAGTCTACAAACACATGATAAAGGGTGTGTGTAGGATTGAGATGGGTGGAGGGGGTGGCAGAAAGAAGAAGAAGTAGAAGGTGAATTGGTATGATGATGGACTTGTTGCTGTTCGATGGTAATAACTATCACTGAATCAGTAATTTGTGATTGTTGTCGTTGTGGTTGCCGTTGTTGACGACGATAATTAACGACGACATTGATGAAGATGATAATGATGATGATGATGATGATGATGATGATGATGATGATGATGATGATGATGAAAAACGACAATGATGATGCATACAGCTTTTGGTTACAACGATAAGAACACAACAAGTAAAACCAGCAATGCAGGATCATTGTCTGCTTTATTGTACAAGTTTTCGATCAAATCGTATGGTATAGTGAAACAAAAATATCAACATGATGAAATGGAAACGTTTCATTGCAACCGCTGATATGACCATTCAAACAACGAATAGTGTTTTTTTGTATAATTATAATTATGCTACAAAATACAACTTCACAACTGTGGAACACGATTTTTTTGTAATACGTTACAAAATTATTATATCATACACGTATCGGTTAAGTTTCGACTCTATAATTATCACTTACATGTACATATGTATACTAAATTGTATGAAATCTATTGTTCAAACGACTATGACAGTTTCATTCATACGGACAATGATGCATGATATAATGATGCAAACATGTTCGATCGATGTGTACTGATAATATAATAATATTTCTTTGAATTGGTGATTGAATGAATGAATGAGTAAATGAACGGGGGGAAAAAAAAGTCATGAATAAATGGATGTTTGAAAAAAAAAAAGGATACATATATAATACTACCACAATCCATACATTATGCTTTTAACCGTAGCCAAAGATAATAAATTCATCAAAGTGCCCCCAAATAATAAATCAGAAATGATTAAATCACAAACTACTTACAATCTAACAAAATTTTTTATTTTGTTATCTGACAGTGGCATGTACAGTCTAAACAAGTATCCAGAAAATAAACACAAATTCGCAATCTCGTGGCAATAAATAATAATTCTGTGTGAATAACTATAAGATTTTGACTTATAAGTAACATATAAATAAACAGATAAGTAAATAAATAAACAGAAAAATTAATAAATAAATACATAAATAAACAAATTAGTTAATTACTTTGTGATTTCATATGACAAACGGTGAGTTAAACTTGACACAGCAGAAAAAGGGAAACAACATCATGATTCATTGTTGTGTTCGTGCTGCCGTTGATTCTTTGAGTTCATGCCCTTGCTAACATTTTCAGTAGCAGCGGTTCACAATGTCCATTATCAGTCAATACTAACGCTCCAAACTGGACAATTTTTTTTAAAAAATCCACCTTAGTTCACTGTTCAGATAACTGCTTTAGCCACAATCCGAACAATTCAAAGCTTGAGAACAGTGCAGTGAATACACTGGCCTTTCTTTCTCTGCGAATAATGAAGTGAAGCAGAATAAGTATTTCTGGCGTTCGGCGACTCACCTTGAATCACGTGCGTACAAATTGAAACACTCTCTTCCCTGGATTTACTGATACTAGTTATACTCTTATCCATAGCTATGTAAAACCTGGCTATCATGATTCCACTGTCATAATATATAAAACACACATATAAAATCGAACGATCCCACAAAACCTTTTCTCCTCACATGAAATTCAGAATATTCCGCAACTACTCACTGTATTTCGCTTCCCTGGACTTACTGATACTATCTTTACTCTTATCCACAGCTCTGTAAAACCGGATTTTCATGCTGTCATGATATATAAAACACATAATAATATAAAATCCAACGATCACACGAAACGTATTGTGTCACATGAAAGTCAGAATATTCTGCATCACTTCGATCAGTCACTTTATTTTAGACATGTCAAATAAAAACAATCAGAAGAGTAAAATAGTTAACAATGCAGCTTGTTTTTGAACTTACTATCGACACACCATAGCTATATGCGTATATTATATATTTGTTGTTAAAGCATTAACCATAAATAAAGCGAATTCTGATGTGATTAAGGACTAGTATTAGTTATCGCTTATTTTTCAAGCTTTGCAACATCACAACATAAGCAACCATGTTGAATGAGAAAACAACCTTGTCAAAACATTTTCCTGAGTGCACTTAATAATTAATTATTTGACTCAATATATTAGAACACAAGGTTAGTAACAAACCAGTAATGATTATTATACATTCGTTTACCGCACACATTTTCTTGAAATCAGCTGTTTGTTTGTTCATTTGCCATCGGAAATCCTTGTTAAATGTTTTGAATGCAGACAGATCACTTCGAATTGTGAAACACGGGAAGAGTTGCAAGCAAAGGGCACTAACCGCTCCCGGTAAAATTAGTTCAAGTAAACCAGGGGCAGAATATACTGTTGTGTCCCTTAATCCGTCGCGTTGACACTTGTATGTAGTTCTTGTGCTATCCTTACACATTTAGAGAATATTTCTTTCGACAAATTTATAGTTTTAAAATAAAGAGATTCAAATGCGCCATTGTTTTAATTCCTAGTCAGCTACAGAACTTCGTGACTTGACACATGAGATGCAGCTGAAGAAAAAATATCGATGTGTTTTTTTTTTGTTTGTATCAGTTTATAGTCCCCTCTCTTCCCGGTAAGGATTTGTGTGTGCGTGAATGCGTGTGTGTGTGTGAGAGTGCGTGGGGGTGTGTGTGTGAGTGTGTGTGTGTGAAGTTTGGTGCCGAAGAAACGCCTCAACAACAAAACACGTTAATCAGTCATTTTTAAAGTTCAATGTGCGTAACTATATTAGACGTAGTATTTTAACAATGTTATTTATTTACCTTTGAGGTAACATAGCTGCTACCCTCAACCAACTCCGTCACCACCAGATAAGCTTACTGGCATGGTATACATGCTTTTAATGTTTCCCACTTTAATAAACTTTCGGAGAAAACATCAAATCCCCCGCTGAAGCTCGATCTCGAAGCCATATGTATTTTCAATTATTGTCAAATGAGGTTTAACCCATTTGCTACCACGACCCCATATATGGGATCATGTGAATCCAATGTGCTCAGCACATTGGATTCACGTGATCCCATATATGGGATCGTGGTAGCAAATGGGTTAATACAGTTTTTAAACAAAATCAAATTCAGTTTTGCCATCGGCATCAGTGTCATCGTCATTAATAATAACTCATATTTACTTAAAAGAAGTATTATCGAAACACCACTTCAGAACTTGTACATGTTGTAAACCTATCTGCCTTCATTCGACTTGAACAAACCCAAAGTGCATCAATTTCTGTTGTCAAGTGCGGGAAAAAAACAGCAGATTCTCTCTCTCTCTCTCTCTCTCTCTCTCTCTCTCTCTCTCTCTCTCTCTCTCTCTCTCTCAAATGGAATATACATACAAACAACACACACAAATACTAAAGTCGTCCTCGACTCTTCAGTTAAAATGCGACTCATAAAGGAAATCGTAATTGATTTTTAGTCAAAAAATAATTCATCCTAGTTTTTGTTCATCTCTCTCTGTCTGTCTGTCTGTCTGTCTGTCTGTCTCTGTCTCTCTCTGTCTCTCTCTGTCTCTCTGTCTCTCTCTCTCTCTCTCTCTCTCTCTCTCTCTCTCTCTCTCTCTCTCTCTCTCTCTCTCTCTCTCTCTCTTCAGTCAACTGCGACGCACATCACTATCGACTTTGACTCTTCCTTGAAAATGTGAGTCAAGAAGAAAATTGTCTTTGTTTTTCTGACAAATGCGACACAAAATCAATCTTCTGTTATCGTCGAATGCGACACATACTATAAAAGTCATATTTTCTTTCTTTATCCGTCAGTTTGGGACACACAAGAAACAAAAATCAGCCGTCTTCTCTCGTCCTAGGACGACCCTTGCTAGTGAACCTGAACGATGGCGAAGGCGCAGACGACGACGATGACGATCAGGACGAAGGAGTGCGAAGACACATTGATGCAGCTAGGGCCTGATGGACTGGTCGAATTACTGCTGGACGCCGACGTCCCTGCACAAACACCACATCATCAAATCGCGAGGAACGCAAGGACTTTTCAGCTGGGAGAGCTACCATTTAAATTTAAGTACCTGGATTAGCCTACAAAACGGCAAGAGGAACGAAACAGCGCCTTACACACCTCCAGATCACCCAGAAGAAAATGGGTAGTCCTATTTAGCTCTGTTTAGAAGCGGGATATGTGGTGAGAATAAAGAGGAGAAAGAAATAACGGAGAAAAAGAGGAAGGGGAAAGTTTATACTAAATAGAAGAGGTAGACAGAAGATGAAGGGAATGGGGTCAATGGAGAGAACGAGGAACGCGAAAGAAAAAGAAGATGGTGAGGTTGTTGTTGTTATTGTTGTAGTTGTTAATGACGATGACGACGACGATGATGATAATGATGATGATGATGATGATGACGATGACGACGACGATGATGATGATGATGATGATGATGATGATGATGATGATGAATGTCGCGAAACAAAGGTTCGCGAATGCGTTGTTTTTTTCCCCAAAGTGAAAACTTTTGTATTACCGAACTGGGGCCTGTGGCAGAATCGGACCTGTTGTTGTGGGTCAGAGGGGATATGACAGCAGCTGTGGAATCATTGTTTTGTTACGTGGTAGTCGCCATTTTATCCGATATTTTATTCAAGAAGGGAAGAGATTATTTTGTTTGAAATTTCTCTTCTCGTCTTGTGATAGCTGAATCTTAGTTGCAGGAATTTATGCGTTGTTTTTTTTTCCCCCCAAGTGAAAACTTTTGTATTACCGAACTGGGGCCTGTGGCAGAATCGGACCTGTTGTTGTGGGTCAGAGGGGATATGACAGCAGCTGTGGAATCATTGTTTTGTTACGTGGTAGTCGCCATTTTATCCGATATTTTATTCAAGAAGGGAAGAGATTATTTTGTTTGAAATTTCTCTTCTCGTCTTGTGATAGCTGAATCTTAGTTGCAGGAATTTGTTTTAGTGAGAGTTACAATGCTGCAAATGATTTATTTTGATTAATGTGGTACATGTATTTTTACAGGATAGTGCTTTTGCTTAGAGAGATACCCATAAGCTCTTTTAGTTGTAAAGATTGGTTGGTAGCCAAGGAGAATCGGATTCGATGCAAAAACAATTGATAAATCAGTCGGTGACAGTTGGTGAAGAGAGAGAGAGAGAGAGAGAGAGAGAGAGAGAGAGATAGAGAGAGAGAGAGAGGGGGGGGGGGGACACGTCGACTCAAGTTCTGGTGGCAACCGAATGATGCGTACACTTAGGGTGGTTTGGTTTTCCGTTGGACGACTGGGACGGGACTACAGTAATGTTCACCGTCAGTGCGTGGGATCGCCTGAGCGAGGGAACTTGGTCTTCAGTCGAGCGAGCCGTGATGGACCAGTGGGAGTTTGATACTTCAGCGCTGCACGGTGACATGCTAACGGATCGTTCGGTTTGACCTTGCCAATTTCTTGCACCGTAGAGTAAATATCTTGATTTCATTTTACTCGGGACAATTGCCCTAGGAGCGTGCTAAGCAAGGTAGTTTGTTCTATGTATTATTCATTGAATGCTTAATGTATTTTTCCAAGCAGGGCTGGACCAGAAGAAGACTAGATTTGTATGAATGATATTACATGCAAATCTCTAAGACAAGCTTTGTTCGGCAGGTGTTTTATTTTGACGTTCGTGTTCGAGATCTGGACGTGGGTTCAAGAAGACCGTGAACAAAGTACCAAGAGGCCGTTGAATGTTCTGGGTCGGTCTGGACTACTACACGTCTCCCAGTCTACTTCATCTTCAAGTTCCGTCTTCGACGGTTATTTCCTCTTCGTCATCTCAACCGAGTCAAAACCATAATCAAGGACATTCTACCAAAAGTTAATTTGGAAAAGTTGGAAATAAACATTTCGGCAATCACAACTGGAAAAAAATATTTTTAAATCTCTTCGATTTTCTTGTTTTCTGAAATTTGGAACAAATCGAAGGAAGAAAATACAAGGAAAAAAGACAAATATTTCATAAAATAATTGAACTTGGAAAAGTGAGTTGTGTGGTTTTTTTAAGTGATGGAATGAAATGGTGCGCCTTAGGTTTTTTATTGAAATAAAACCACGTTTCGGGGTAAATCATAAAAGTCAAGAGCGCCCTTGATGAGTAGTGACCACTCCGGAACACATTCTGTGACAAAGAAGAAGAAGAAAAAGAAGACTTGTCAGTTATAATGACTGAATTCCAATATCTTCTTCTTTAGTAAACGTATAGCTCATGTGCATGTAAACATTGTGGGGTAGTCTTACTATACTAATCATGACAGATTCAATCATCAGTATAATTATAACAAATAATATCATGCATGTGTGCTGACCTAAAACTCTCTCGAGCTTTTGCTCTCGAGACGAGATGCCCAGATCAGAACGCTCACATGATATATTATGAGCCTCTGAACAACAAAAAATATAAAGACCGATTTATCTTCCATATCTTATCCCATAATCCCATCAATGTTGTAGGATCCTGCGACATACACTAACGGACATTAGGTCGTTAGATCGGCTGTGAGTGTGTGTGTGTGTGTGTGTGTGTGTGTGTGTGAGAGAGAGAGAGAGAGAGAGAGAGAGAGAGAGAGAGAGAGAGAGAGAGAGAGAGAGACAGAGTTGCACTGCATAACTAAAGCATGCTCAGCCATTTCGTTTTCTTTCAAGTCAATTCAAGTTCTCCTTAAATCTACCCACCACCCTATTTATTTGTTTACTTCCATCCCCCCCCTCCCCTTCCATCTTCCCTTTTGAGTGCAAGTAAGTCAATCGCACAGGGTGAGAAGAGAGATCGGGAGAGGGAGAGAGTGGGCGTGCGAGTGGGAAAAGAAGGAATGCCTTCTCTCAACACATTTTGAGCGAAAAAAAAAGTGTTTTATTCCTTTTTTATTATTTTATTTTTTTTTTGGGGGGGGAGGGGTGGTGGTGTGTCTTCTATATCCGTCCTTTGCATTAGCTTATTTGCTCGTGCGCTGATTTTCTATTATATTTTTTACATGTGATTCCGTTAGCGAAAATGTAAACTAGGAAAAGCCCAATGTGAGAATAATATTTTATTGCTATCATGATGGCATCAGCCGATGTGCGACAGTGCAAGATGTGCCAAACTCTGCAGATTTCAATAAATAAAATAAATAAATAAAATATTGTAGTGAGACATAATAATAATAATAATAATAATAATAATAATAATAATAATAATAATAATAATAATAATAATAACTTTTCCAGGAACAGACATCGGAAGTGACCACGATCTCGTGATGATGTCCTTCCTGCTCCACTTGAAGAGGGTAAACACAGCAAAGTGCACCAGAATGAAGTTCGACGTGGACAAACTGCAAGACACGGAGGTGGCAGAAATACTTCAAGCCACAATTGGAGCGAAATTTGCACCACTGCTCATTTTGGGAGCTGATGAAGTAGATGTCAACACCATGACCATCACCTTCAACCCAGCTGTGACAGATGCCGCCACTGAGATCCTTGGCATGCACCGCCCAAAGAAGAAACCGTGGATTACACCTGAACTTTTGGACCTGTCTGATAAACGAAGAGAGATTAAAAAGAAAAAGATCATTTCACAAGGAGCTGATTCCTAGCGAAAAATTATCAATGATATCCGAAAAGGCATGCGCACAGCAAAGGAGAACTAACTAGAAGAGCAATGCCAGGAAATAGAGAAAAGTTTGAACAAGAACAACAGCAAGAAGCTCAAGGTCTCCACGATCCAAAGCAAATCTGACATAAACCTTGCAAAAGAAAAAGAAGACTTGGATAGATGGACAGAGTACTGCTCTGACCTTTACAACCACGCATGAAACGGAGACCAATCAGTTCTAGCATGTCCCCAGAACAGAGAAGAGGAAGAATTCCTCAAATTTTCCGAGAAGAAGTTGAGGCAGCAGTGCAATCGCTGAAGAAGGGAAATCAGCTGGATTAGACAACATACTCGCGGAATTGCTTCAAGCAGGAGGAGAAGCGATGATTGACGCACTCACCATTATCTGTAACACGATCTGGCAGAGTGGGGAGTGGCGGCCTACACCATGTACCCAGTCGCTTGTTATCACTCTTCCCAAAAAGGGTAACCTTTAGGGGTGTGAATATTACCGCACCATCAGCCTCATCAGCCATCCCAGCAAGTTCCTCCTGAAATAATACTCAACAGGTTGAAACCCCAAGCTGAACAAATCATAGCTGAAGAACAAGCAGGTTTCAGAGCAGGGCGAAATACCACTGAACAAATTTTCAACCTCAGAATAATCTGCCAGAAATACCTGCAGCACCAACAACATACATATCATGTGTTTGTAGACTTCAAGAAAGCGTTTGACCGAGTCTGGCATGCAGCTTTGTGGGCAACCATGAGAATGAACAACATCAGCCCTAAAATTATTGAAATCACCAAACGCCAGTATGACAAGGCTACCAGTGCAGTCCTCCACAACATCACCATCGGGGACTGGTTCAGAACAACAATCGGTGTGCGTCAAGGATGCCTACTCTCTCCAACACTCTTCAACATCTTCTTGGAGCGCATCATGTCAGAGGCACTTGCAGATCACAAGGGCACAGTCAATATAGAGGGTAGAAAAATCTCCATCCTCCGTTTTGTGGATGACACTGATGGATTGGCTGAAGAGGGAAAAGAACTTGAACAGCTGGTACAGAGGCTTGACACCACCTCCAGAATCTATAGAATGGAAATAAGTGCAGAGAAGACCAAAATAATGACCAACAACATCAATAATATCAACATGGACATCAAAGTCCAAGGCCAATCCCTCAACGCAGTGCACAGCTTCAAATATTAAGGAGCCATTGTATCAAAAAGTGGGTTCCGACATGAAGTTCTATCCAGGATTGCACAAACAACTGCGGCCCTAACAAGGTTGAAGCCAATTTGGAAAGACAGGACCATCGGTCTACATTCCAAGGTAAGGCTGCTGCACTCCCTTGTCATCTCCCTCTTCCTATACGCTTGCGAAATATGCACCCTAGCAACAGATTTACAACGAAGAATACACAGCATGGAGATGAAGTGTTACAGAGACTTCTGGGCATTTCCTATACCAGGACATCACTAACAATGAAGTCCGGCAAACATCACACAAGCCATTGGACAACACGATGACATGCTCACAGTGGTGAAGAAATGGAAACTCCGATGGTATGGCCACGTCACCAGAGCATCAGGTCTTGCACAGACCATCCTGCAAGGCACGGTGCAAGGAGGCAGAGGAAGAGGGAGACCGAAAAGCGGTGGGAGGACAACATTCGAGAATGGACTGGCTTGACACTGAACGAAGCCATGAGGGTTGCTGAGGACATAGAAAGATGGAGTACGCTAGTTAAACTATCATTTGTGGTGCCCCAGCGACCTTGAGTTACGGGATAGGATAGGTTAAAAAGTACGAAAACGTGAAAACGTGCTATCTGCTTCATCTACATTTATTTTGACCCATTAATGGCCTGTCTTTTTTGGAAAGTTCGTGAAGGTTCAAACACTTTTTTTTCGAGGTTCTCAGATCCCTAACCTAGGTTCCGGAATCTTTTTTTTTCTCCAAAAGATTCAGAGCCTCGAAAAAACGGTTTTGAACCTCCACGAACCACCCAGGTAAGACAGGGTTTAAATCTTATTTAAAGCCTTGCCATGAAGCCCCTGTCGTATGTTAAATTTGATTCCAGTTTTAAGAATGTTATGCGTTGAGATTTTGATATAATTTTTAGGATTATTATAATGCATGGAGTAATTGGAAGGACTTACCACGTCTCACATTCGTTGACCCAGCTGAAACACACACACAAAAAAACAAGCACATAAACATTAGATTCGTCTTAGAAAGAAAGAGAAAAAGATATAAAAGGAGAAGAAGAAGCACAAGCATCTTCATTCACTCATAAATCACGAATGTCGTAGGTATCACATTTTTTAAAAACAATAATAGACACAATTACATTTTAATTACAATTCCAAGAACTTTAACCCTGATGTATAATTTAAGAGTGGAATATAATACAATTTTGAAAAGCTGCCAGTTAGATCTACCCATAAATCATGAATGTCTTGGAGGATCAAATTTTATTTTTAAAAAATTGGAGATAGAATTAAATTTCCAATGATTTAAGAACCTGTAAATTTGTTTATTCAAATCCAGCAACAACAACAACAACAACAACAACAACAACAACAACAACAACGATTTATATGTAAGAGTGTAATACCGATTCTTGCACTTCCATGTTTCCTTCGTATAATATATGTAATTAGAAAACTGGCACCTGACGCAGATGTAGCATTGAAATCTCTAGCAGGTGTATCATATTAACATTTAATTCGAACAAATAGGAGAAAATACACTTTTTGTAAAGAGCGGAGTTCTCATCCATCTATAAGACAGAGGACTTCACTGTTCAAAATAACATCTGCGTATTGAGAAACTCAAGGCCAAAATAACATCTGCGTATTGAGAAACTCAACGCCTCTAAATTTGGGATCATTCCACTCGGATAGATAGACAGTCCAATTGAATTGTCATGCATCCTTACGATTATAATCGACTCTATTATATATGATGCTGTCTCAAAAGGTGACCAAAAGGAAGCATGCAGTCTTTGAACCATAAAAAAAAATATTTCGGTCATGTATTAAAGCTTTTTCTTTGCATTTATAAAAAAGCAATATAACTAGGTACTAACATATATCAACATTACACACACAAAGGTTGAAAGAAGTTTTTTATTGCTATTTTTCCACTAAAAATTGACAAAATTTTGTTGGCGCAAATGTGACATTCTGTGTGACCTGAAAAAACTCCATCTCCTTTTCAATAAAATTGAGTGAAACAAATGAACTTTTTATGTTTGATGTGTTGCATTAATGTTAATTTTTAACTTTAAATGTCTTTCAGCTTTGCAAAACATTTTTATTTATGTTTAGGGGGTTTGTAAAAATGACGTGATCGGTCGTGACGTACTTTGTCTCAACGTTGCTTGCCTTTCTTCTTAGATAGCTAAACATCCATGCTGATTAAATAAGAAAAAAAATCATTGACAGATTAAACATTACTTATCCTCACTAATTTATGTTTTTTGTAGGAAAATAATAATTCTTTCATAGTAAATTTATCGTAAATTGAACGTAAGTAATTCCTTTGTCTTTCGGTAACCATCATTTCCAATCCGAAAATTTAACAAATTGATGACGATTAGTACCTTTTCACACGGAAATAGTTACAGCGAAAGTCTCTTGAGATTTCCGATCCAAAGTTTTCATTCCAAGATGGATGCTTTGAAAAGACCAGGTTGGTGTTTCTCTATCGATTTTGTTTTTTCTTTGTCACAACCGACCACATGTTACGACCAATCAAAGAGTCTATCAATATTGTAAGAAAATATTTTTATCTTAACATAAACTGGTTTATTCTATGTTAAAAATTAAATTACAGATGCTATTTTTCATTTTTCGCACTTGATGCACTGATGAAAACACGTGCTTTTAAATTTGCTTTCGTTTTTTTACTTTTAGTGATAAAAGACGAAGTGATTCCTTGACTGCTTTGTTTTGCAGAGTTTATTTAAATCTTTCTTGTGCTATATGCAAATGAGTAAATATGCCATTCACCTTTTTTTGTGTTCTACTCAATTTACTTTTTTAAAATTCTACTAGTTAATCATGATTTCAGTGTTCATTGGATGTGACATGTCGGTTGTGACAACTTTGTCTTTACTAAAGACAAAGTTGTCACAACCGACTTTAGACAAAAAAAAGAGTATATGGATGGTAAATGCTTATTAAAATAGATTTTATTCATTTATAGTAAAATATCTTATTTCTTGAGATGTAAACTGGCAAATAAACTATGGATGGTATTTATTAAAGTTGTTTTGATTGTTTTCTTGAAAAAATATACTTCATGGTTTGGTCGCGTGCGACAGGACAACATTTTCACTTTACCCTTTTATACTGATAATGATGTACTTGAAATAAATTTATACATTTTCTTTAAAAGCATTGTCCTTTTTTGTTTACTTTTTTATGCTGCAATTACTTTTTTCTTCCATGACCATCTTTTTACAAGTAAATTCATGATTTCAGTGTTCATTGGTTGTGACGTGTCGGTTGTGACAAAGACAAAATATATAAATATAGGGATGGTACATGCTTATTAAAATAGAACTTAGTAATTTATAGTAAAATATCTTATTTTTTTAGATGTAAACTGGCAAATAAACTATGGATGGTATTTATTAAAGTTGTTTTGATTGTTTTCTTGAAAAAATAAACTTCATGGTTTGGTCGCGTGTGACAGGACAAAGTTATCATTTCAAAATTTTGTACTGGTAAATGCTTTATACTAAAAGTAAATTAATACTTTTTCTTCAATAGTAATATGCTTACTTGGGCTGTGTTTGGAAATTGCTTAGGTGTTATTTTCTTTAATTTATTAAAAATTTTCTTTTGTCCACTGTCACACGCGACACATGCCACCTTCACCCCTATTACCAAGCATATCTCTGTAAACAGAAAAGACATTTTGTTTAAAATGTTATTTTTATGAAATTTAAGCTTAAGACCACACATTAACATCAAAACTGCAAGTCTCAGTCACTTTTCAATTTTTTGCTGCAATGTCACATTTCTAGGTTGACCTTTTGAGACAGCATCATATATCCATTGAACTTTAAAACTGTATTATTTTCGAATAATTTCATCTCACAGGTCAACATGTTCCCACAAACTAACCCCACTCCCTGAAATAAAATCTGAAAATCTGAAATCTATCAAACTCAAAGCATCACCGCTTCCCTTTAATCCCTCTCTCTCACCCCCCATCTCTCTGTCTCTCTCTCTGTCTCTCCCTCCCTCCTTCCTTATCTCCCCCTCCAAATCCATTTAAATACAGATTGTAACACTATGCCAGTTCCATCCTACCCTATATTGTCCCGTAATTCGGAAGTGGTTGGAGCACCACAGATGATGGTTTCGAGAACTCCATCTTTTTTCAGCAGTCCTCATGCCTTCACTCAGTGTCAAGAAAGTCCATTCTCGAATGTTGTCTTTCCACCTCTTTTATGTCTCCCTCTTGTTCTGCCTCTATGCACCGTCCCTTGCCGGATGGTCGTTGCAGGCCTAACAATCTAATGATGTGTCGATACCATCGGAGTTTCCCTTTCTTCGCCACTGTGAGCAAGTCATCGTGTTGTCTAATATTACATAATTATAACAATATAGAGCCTTCAGGATTTGAATTAATTTTTTTAATGAAAGAATATATGTTCTTAACCTAGCAATAGAAAGAGTGATACAATGGCTCCTAAATATATTCAAATATTTAGGAGCCATTGTTACATGATTGTATCAGACAACGGGTCGCGACAGGAAGTCCTCTCCAAGATCTTTCCTGACAAGGTTGAAGCCCATTTGGAAAGACAGGACCATCAATCTACACTCCAGGGTAAGGCTTTTGCACACCCTTGTCATCTCCATCTTCCTATACGCTTGCGAAACATGAACCCTCACAGCAGATCTACAACAAAGAATATAAAGCGTGGAGATTATGTGCTACAGAAGACTTCTGGGCATTTTCTATACCCAACACATCACCAACTACGAAGTCCGTCAGACCATCACACAAGCCATTGGACAACACGATGTCATGCTCACAGTAGTGAAGAAACGGAAACTTCGATCATATGGCCACGTCACCAGAGCATCAGGCCTTGCAAAGACCATCCTGCAAGGCACGGGGCAAGGAAGCAAAAGAAGAGGGAGACCGAAAAAGCGGTGGGAGGACAATATTCAAAAATGGTCTGGCTTGACATTGAGCGAAGCCATGAGGTCTTCTGAGGATAAAAAAAGAAGGTTAAACGATCATCGTTGGTGCCCCAACGACTTTCGAGTTACGGGATAGGATAGGATATGATAGAAAGAGTGAAACATGTCTTTTCCAAGGCATTTGTGTAGAATAATTAACAAACTAAGAGTACATTCATGGAAACCAAGTTTTCAAAAGATGAAATTTTTGCTTGATTACAACCAATATTTGATAAACATATTTTATATGAATGTCCTATTTTGGTTCGGTTATATAAAGAAAAGATTGTCGATGTAAATAGTCAAGAATCAATTGACATTTTGTTCCATAACCCAGCAATGATAGATATTGACCGTATAATTTACATGTCTGCACTAGGTAAACTTCTGTAGTACTATTAGATACTGTTACGTTGAGACGCTCATGATAGTGCGTGTGAGATGCGCACGATATTATGTGTGAAGCGCGTGCAATGGTAGGCTTGTGTGTGACGCGCGCGATAGATCTGTTCGTTTTATTTTTGCAACGCATGCAGTAATATAGTGTATTTATCTTTGATTTGATTTTGCGTTGTTATTAGTAGAGGCTTTGTGTAACGTTAGAGTTTTTAGTTGGTCGATATTGTTTGAGAATTTTCGGGAATTAGTTGTTTACTATCGATCGAAGCGTGTGGATTGTTCTGTTGGTTACCATGGAAGCTTCCATTCCAAATGAGGTTGTATGACGTGAGTCACGTGATGATGAAATTAATTTTGATTGGTTGTGGTGTTTTATGTAGGATTATTCTCGTTTATTCCCGGGTATGTAGAGACTATATAAGCGCCGCACTGTTAAAAATAGTGAGGTTGTTGTTGATAGTAAGTTGGAAAGTAAATTTGAGAGTGGGAAGTTGAGTTGAGAATTGTATGCAGTTGTTGATTTGTGCTGATTAAAAGTGGAAAACTTCATACGTCGACTCTGTGACTTGTATGCTGTTTGGACGGGTTGCGTGGATAAACGAATCTGAGCTACACTCATCAGTATTTCAGCATTGGGGCTGAATCATCACTGATAGAAAAACACCAACATCAAACCGAGTGTAACAGATACTTTGTATGATTATAGTTCAACTTTAAGTAATTATATTTTATTATATGTTTGTGTGTCCATGAGTGAGAATGACTGTATGGTCTAAAATCTAATAGGAAAAGGCGTTAAAATAAATTATTGAATTGAATTGAATTTAATCGTGTTGTCTAATGGCTTGTGTGATGGTTTGTTGGATTTCGTCGTTGGTGATGTGCTGTGAATAGGGAATGCCCAAAAGCCTTCGGTAGCACCTCATCTCCTGCTTTGTATTCTTCGTTGTAGGTCTGCTGTCAATGTTTTGCAAGCGTATAGGAAGATGGAGATGACAAGGGAACGCAGCAAACTTATCTTGGAGTGTAGACTGATGGCCTTGTATTTCCAAATGGGCTTCAATATTGTCAGGGCAGCAGTTGTTTGTGCTATCCTGGAGAGGACTTCCCGTCGGGATTCATTGTCTGATACAACTGCTCCTAAATATTTGAAGTTGTGCACTATGCTGAGGGATTGGCCTTGGACTTTGATGTCCGTGTTAATGTCATTGCTGTTGTTGGTCATTATTTTGGTCTTTGCGCTTTTTTCAATTCCAAAGGCTCTGGAGGTGGTGTCAAGCCTCTGTAATAGCTGTTCAAGTTCTTGTTCCTCTCCAACTAATCCACCAATGTCATCCGCAAAACGGATTTTGGAGATTGCTCTTCCCCCTATGTTGACTGTGCCTTCATGATCTGCAAGGGCGTTCTAAAACTAGAAAGATGTTGAAGAGCTTTGGAGAGAGTAGTTATAAATGACGCACGCCGATGGTTATTCTGAACCAGTCCCCGATGGCGCTGTTTTGGAAGACTGCACTGGTAGATTTGCCATACAGGATTTTGATGACTTTCATACTGTTGGGCTGTATGGAAATTCCGTGCCCTAAGCTTTAATGCCGAAAACCTTTATCCCATCATGACATTCCGGGATCCTATTAAACGATTCAATGTTCTCTGTCTGTCTGTCCGCCTGTCTGTCTCTGTCACACTCTCGTTCTCCAAATCCACCACTCCCTCCAAAGCCAAGACCCATAAATAGCCAACCCTTCACACCCAATCTTTGAAATACATATAATTTGTTTACCGTTAAGCACGTGCACTTTCACGCTGGTGACCCCAAGGTTGCTGCTACGACACACGTACGTCCCCGCGTCATCCATCTCGCTGTATTTCTTGTCCAACACGCTTACTAACGTCTTGGAGGGCTGAAAGTTAGAAAACCATGAATTTCGTATTTTCTAAACATATTAATAATCAGTATCAATAACCGCTGGGATCTACCATGAACACAATTGTTTGCTAAAGTCGGTTTACATAATTGACATTTTCTTACTTTTGTTTTATAATGGTTATTAGTGTGTGTGTGTGTGTGCGTGTGTGTGTGTGGAGGGAAGGGATGGGGGGGATGTTCGGGCGCTCGTGCGTGCACATGTGTACATGCTTGTTTATACAAATGCACGAGATGCGACTGAATGTGTATGGTCTTTATGATCTAAATGACACCCCCACCCCCCAACACTTCCCCCATCCCCCCAAAAAAAATTTGAATCATATTTTTTTTTAAATAAAAAAGACGGTTATAAAACAACAACTACATGCGAAAGTCAAGATCGAATACGAACATTTTCAATGAATTGTTTTTAAATGCTTATATAAATTACTGCCCTAATTAAAAATGCGCGCATCAACATAAAGAACTGATTTTAAGCGCTGACCACCGATATCGAGCAGGTAGGCCTACCAAACAGTGGGGTAGCTAGGGATTTGGGGGCCCGGGGGGGGGGGGGGGGGGGGCATGGACTCTTTGGGGGCCCCTGAATTTTGACATTCGACATCATGACATGAGATAATGTACTTAATAAATAAAGTTTAAATTTGCTAACTTATATAACAACGTGAATACCAAGATTACATGGCGGTGGCGTAATATTTAATATTTATTGTAAAAAAAAATTTCGCTCACTCCTTTGGGGGCCCCCCTCAAGTGGGGATCCGGGGGGGGGACTTTCGAATTTGGACCCCCCTCCCCCTCCCTCTCCCTCTCCCCTAGCTACGCCACTGCTACCAAATAGGTTGCTGGATTCAGGATCGACCTCGCGTCGTTCAGATCCCACACTTGCAACACGCAGGCGTGCAGTTAGGCGCTATGGACCACTAAGCCACATTTACCCCGTAAGCGTCCCTCACAGACATTAATCAGTAGTCTATATATAAAATAGTGTCACTCATCATACACCGCGTAGCTGAACCTCACTGAGGCTAATAACGCTTGCCTACCGTGGCTAAGCGAAAGAAAGAAAGCCTGGGCGAGTCTCATCCTACGTAGTGTGAGTAAACACCGAGGGACAAAAAAACAAAATACTTTGGTGTTGGTACGTAGTCAGTGGTGGAATTGTATAGGCTTTCACGAAATGCGTAAGAACTGCGCTTTGAACTGATGTCATTAGGAAAAAGCGTTATATAAAGACAATAATAATAATAATAATAATAATAATAATAATAATAATAATAATAATAATAATAATAATATTAATATTAATAATAATAATATTAATAATAATAATAATACATTATTATTATTATTATTATTATTATTATTATTATTATTATTATTATTATTATTATTATTATTATTATTATTATTATTATTAAAAACCGGTGTCGCCCCTCTGACACCTTCCTTCCACGCACCCCCAAAACACGCACTTCTTTGCAAGTTGGCGCACTATGTAACGCAATAGACCGCCAGTCCTACAGCTTATCCCTGTTGCGCGCCCAATCGCCTGTCATAGACAGTAGCGGTAAGCCTAGAAAAACGTTAACATTGAGAAGCGCTATCATCAGTGAACGGTGCGTGGGATTGTAAAGAGACTTTGTTTAGAAGTCCAACTTTATTCCTTGTCTTCTTGTTCTGCATGGCGCTGCACACTGAGCAAAATTTAAAATATTTAAAAAACTGTAATTAAAAAATAATTATAAAGGAAAATCCAAGCACAATGTTATTTGAATTAAACAATAAACTTCACACAAATAGTACAATACATTAGTAATTAACATTCTTAAATAATTTACCTCTACTCTGAATGAGTCGATCGTGATGTGTTTCCATCCGTCAACGGTGATTTTCATGCCGTCCTTGAACCAGTCCAGTTGATCAGGAGGCCCACTGAGACCCGACGCGTTGCATACTAAGTGTATGGAGTCGCCTTTTTCCACAAACTTTGTCCCTTCTAAAAATATAGCTGTCAAAGAAAAAGGACAAACGGTCAGCAAGATTTATATTAAGTTGCGCTGATGTTTTTGGTGCTTTTGTAGATGGTTGCTGATAGCGATCTGTGGGATGTGGAATGTGACGGCGGTGGTTGTTGTGGGGGAAGTGTGAAAAGTAATGATAATGAGGAAGAGGAGGAAGGAGAACGAAGCCGAACAATTGGAAGAGAAGGTGGAGGACGATGACAAAAAGTAACAGAGCAGTGGCGACGACGACGACGATGATGATGATGATGATGATGATGATGATGATGATGATGATGATGATGATGATGATGATGATGATGATGATGATGATGACCTTTCCCCTTCCCCTTCCTCTAATGAGGGAAAGGAAGAGGAGGAGGAAGTGGAGGAAGAAAATAATTAAAAACTATTCAGACGTGATCGCGAAAAATTATCAATTCAAGAAATATCCAATCTATTGCACATAGTTAGAATCAGTTTTTTTTTTCATTTATATTTAACAAATACAACAACCTTTTATGTAACATTTAAAAAGCAAATGTTGGAGTCATACACCGATTTCTATCCAAAACACACACACACACACACAAACACACTCACACGCACCTACGCATGCACCTAGGTATGCACGCACACACCATCCATTTTCATCCACCTACAAACAGGAGTGCGCTTGCACCTATTAAACTTAATATTAACAATTGAACAAAATTTGCGAAACGAACCTGTCAATTTTGGGCAGGGTTAATTCAAACAATTAGAACCCACATGTCGAAACGCAGTCGGCATTTAAAAAATAAAAATAACAAAAATTAATGGGTGAAATTCGTCTAATCAAATCAAAACCGAAGTTAATCGAACCTTTCGGGTTTTTAGCGGAGAATAATGTAGAAGTGACACATATCATCCAATTTTCTCTCTCTCTCTCTCTCTCTCTCTCTCACACACACACACACATTCGTGTATTCATGTTTAAATGGGGTCCTTTGACCTAATTCGCCGCCTAAGAGGCAAATTTCTTCAAAAAAGACACCTTTTTGCCAGAAGTTTGACCTAATTCCTCTCTCCTAAGAGACGAAGTAGGTCAAGTTTGTTCAAAAAAGCACCTTTTTCGCAAAAAGTTTGACCTAATTCCTCGCCTATTAGGGACGAAGTAGGTCAAGTTTGTTCAAAAACACAGCTAGGATAAGGAACTTTCCTCGACGATTAGGGTAAGGCAGTGCCTCGACGATTAGGGTAAGGCAGTGCCTCGACGATTAGGGTAAGGCAGTGCCTCGAAAAGGGTTAGGGTCAGGGCTAGTTGCAGCGCTGCAACTAGCCCTGACCCTAACCCTTTTTCGAGGCACTGCCTTACCCTAATCGTCGAGGC
Source organism: Oncomelania hupensis (assembly GCA_036898135.1). Classification (NCBI taxonomy): domain Eukaryota; kingdom Metazoa; phylum Mollusca; class Gastropoda; order Littorinimorpha; family Pomatiopsidae; genus Oncomelania; species Oncomelania hupensis. Next base: position 136,173,306 of record CM072511.1, on the reverse strand, counting down.
ACTGCCTTACCCTAATCGTCGAGGCACTGCCTTACCCTAATCGTCGAGGCACTGCCTTACCCTAATCGTCGAGGAAAGTTCCTTATCCTACCCGTCTGGAAGATGCACTACAACTACACCAGGTCAAGTGTACTTGTAGTGCATGTGCACTACAACTACACTTGACCTGGTGTAGTTGTAGTGCACATGCACTACAACTACACTTGGCCAAGTGTACTTTAAGTGCACATGCACTACAACTGCACTTCGCGAAGTGAACTTTAAGTACACATGCACTACAACTGCACTTCCATGCACTACAACTGCACTTGCATGCACTTAAAGAGCATTCCTATATATATAGTAGTATATATATTATATATATATATTATATATTATATATAATATATATAATATATATATTATATATATATATATATATATATATATATATATATATAATATATATATATATATATATATATATATATATATAATATATACATATATCAGGCCTTGCAAAGACCATCCTGCAAGGCACGGTGCAAGAAGGCAGAAGTAGAGGGAGACAAAAAAAAGGTGGAAGACAACATTCGACGATGGACTGGCTTGACACTGAGCGAAGCCATGAGGGTTGCTGAGGACATAAAAAGATGGAGTACGCAGGCTAAACGGGTGCCCCAACGACTTCCGTGTTACGGAATAGGATAAGATTGGTGAACGGTTTTACAGGAGATCGCGGACATTTCAAAACTAAATAAATGTTCTTCATAATTACGACCATAGTATAATGTGGTGACATTAGTAATGTATTAGTAATATTGATAATGTTGATTTTTCTTCTGATTTAGATATAATAAATAAAAGCCCTACCACCACCCCCAAAAAATTACAAAACAACAAATAACAAGAAAAGGAAAAAAAAGAAACGATCACAGTAAACACCTATTGCCTTCCCATGTGCGAGACATAGTATACTCACATGGTTTTGGTATAACACGGGGCGGAGGCTGAGCTGAAACAGAAATAACACATCCAAATGTTCAGCAAATAAATGCATTCGTACATTTTAACTGCTTTTAGGGCAGCTGTCGAGCCAAAAATCTAAACCAAAGATTGTGCTTCCAGTCATAATATAGTGTACTACAGCTATCATATAATTTATACGCTGACCTGACTACACTGGAGGTGTCCGGGAGTTAGGTCAGGACTGAAATCATTATCCGACAGATAGATGTAAACAGTTTTATAATAACTACGTTCTGTGTTTGAGCAGAAATAAAATTACAAAATGCAACATAAAAGGAAGCATGCAAGGGTAATGTGTGAAAAAGTGAAACAAAACATCATTAGCTGTCAAAAAAGCTTGATTGTTTTTTTTAAAGAAAAAAAAAAAGAATTATTATTATTATTATGGTTTAAACAAATTAAAAAGAAAGACTTTAAAAAATAAAGATTCGTGTATCGATTATGCATTGTGTGACGAGTATCTTTATTTCTATAACAGCCGGTCTACCGTATCATAGCCAGTGCAGAAACAATAAAGAATTCTGTAAAAAATTATTTTAAGGTGACGACACCAAAAACGATAACAAAGAACCCAGAAAATGATATAGGCATTTAAAGAATATTTTATAAATGACGTAAAAAAAATGAAACCACGAAAATGATGACAGGCAGACATAAAGCAATGACATATATTCTGCTACCTCTACACAAATATAATTATGTTATCACTTTTCACTCAGTGATAATACTCTTACGAATGTTTTTAAATGTAGCTTTTTTTAATAGAAATGAACTGGCATGATTTGGATTATGTTTATTAAGTGTACGTTCTCCTCCGATCAATCAAAAACTATATTCCACCACTAACTGAGATTGAGTACCGATTATAAAGCGATATATTCAGAATCACCTTCAGGTTAAGATTCAGATTCAGATACTTTATCGCCAAATAACATACAATGCACAGAGAATATATTTATAAGTAACGTTTCATTATCACAGCCAAACAGGCAACATTTGCAGGGTGCCCAAAAAACAACTATAAAAGAAACTGGTAACAGCAGACAATAAAACTCAACAACATATTCCATTGTCTGCAATCATGTATATGTTCTGCCCTCTAATCCTCATGGACATGCATGCATAGAGACAAAAACAATACACTGTCTACCACGGATCTTGCTGAGGACAAAGTGATTTTAAGCGAATTTCATTGTTGGAAGACAGTCAAGTCTACAGGGCTGGTGAGCACAAACCATTACACAGTTGTTGTTTTTCACAGCCCTTCTTCTTCTTCTTCTTCTTCTTCTTCTTCTTCTTCGTCTTCGTCTTCTTCTCTTCTTCTTCTTCTTCAATGTAGGCAGCTAATGTCCACATAATAATAGAAGAAGATGTTGTCCATGCTCCGGCGAGTCTGAGGTCGAGATAAAATGGCGCAAAAATTAACACCATGTCTAGTGCACTCGAAGAGACGATTGTTTGCTTATACAGTCATACATATTTTGTTTTTAGTATTTTGCTAAAACGGAATCTGACCTTTTTGGCCGACAATTTCCAGAGGTCGTCTGCTATAAGCAGTCGGTGAATTATCTCCCTTAAAATACCCAGGCGCTATGAACACACGGAGTTGCCGATGTCTGACTACCAGCGCGTGCGTTGGAGGGTTTTGATGTAGTTGTTTCTATTCGACTGGTTCTTTGGGCCTGTTTTATCGGATGACGCGTAATGACTGTATAGAAGGAGACACTCGAAGTGACGTTTTCAAGAGACCGAATATCCTTTTGTGACGAGGCGTGCAATCACCCTCTGACGTAGGCTAGCCACAGTCATCCCACACACTCAGCCAACGACGATTTCCACTTAACCAGCCATCTCTAGCAGGCTCGCTCGCCAATTCGCTTAAGCCCCGCCCCTCGGGCATCAAGTTAAAGCCTGCCACAGAACCTGACTTAGTGTCAGTCCCAAGCCTTCCAGCCTTGAAGTCACAACCTGTCCGAAGACACGTCTCCATCACCGAGTGACCTCTGAGCTTCGACAGTACCCGTGTGCTTCCACCCGTCTTAAGTCAAGGTAAGAGAGGGAACTTACTCTTTGTCATATAGCAGACCCATCACCCGTCGTTCGCCCATCATGTCCATGCGTCCTGTCGATATGTATGTTCATGTTTATAGTTTTGCCTTGATGTGTTGCTGTGACTTGTATTTATCCCTTGCACATATTTTCTACCTTGTATATGACCCATGACATGTTTGGATTTATGCTTGTATGCTCCGTTAGCCCCATGTGTAAATACCCCATGCCATGCTGTCCCTCCATATAGATTAAAACCCCCAGTACAGCCCAGGCCTACCACCCCTTTGCCCTGTACCCCTCCCATTTGCTTTCCACCCTGCTCCCAATGTATAAATATTTGTCCCTGTTGCCAACCCCATCCTAATGCGCCGAAGGTATCATATACTAGCGGCTGCCAATAAACTCCACTTTGGCCCAGTAAATCTAGTTGCATTGTTTGACTGTTGGTATATGCACTGGCTCAACCTTGACCGGTCAACCAATTTGAATTCTGAGATGGGCGATTGTACCACAGGCCCTGAATCCACACTATCCCGATCCCCCGCTGATACAGAGTCTGTATTACATTACAGACGGGTTCCTGTACCGGGCGAATCACCCCGGCCTTGTTTCATCTCCCAGTCGCTGACCCGCTGCAGGCCCCTGACATCCCAGGAGGTCAATGAGAAGCGTGACTCGGGACTTCGCCATTTTCCTAGACGGCTAGCTACGAAAGCCGAATTCTAGCCCTGTACCCTATCACAAGACAATCACTCGTGATCGATGCGTCACCGCGTGACCAACTGACCTGCATCATCGCCCCCACACCACCGACCGTGGTAAACAAGCCACCCAGAGTATCCTGGACCAATCGCCGCTCTGCAGTACCGAGCTAAGTGATTAGCCTACGAGAATCCCCACTCGCCAGATTATCAGGGAGACCTGAAACCATACAGATACACTCTCGCCCTGTGATGAAATCAGTCTACAGTAGCTCTAGTACCCCCGATATTGATTACCCAGAATATCACCGAACTACTCCTTACTGAAAGACGCTTTGCCAATGACTCACGTTAGAATAATTTGACCCAGACTCCCCACTACAAATTAATAAAAGTAAATAGTTAAGAATTGCACTCATCCTGACTGGCCTTTGAATTTGAATTTCTTAACTAGTGTAAGTCTACTATCTATCTCGTCTATTCCCTGTCTGTCTCTCACTTATGTAGTTGGCCTAGCATTAATCTCTTGAATGTCATCGCACCATTAACCTATCAAAGGAGGTAATACAGCGCGAGAGATTAAGAGCTTACCCCCATCCCCCAACCCCTCTCTTTGTGACATTAACTTTGGCGACCCCGACGAGACTAAAAGACTTAGGTTTCCCCTTCCACCCCGACGAGACTAAAAGACTTAGGTTTCCCCTTCCAACCCGACGAGACTAAAAGACTTAGGTTTCCCCTTCCAACCGACGAGACTAAAGACTTAGGTTCCCATCCCAACTTGACGAGACTTAGGACTTAGCTTAATTTCCACCCCAGCCCAGTATAGATAGGACCCAGCCCTCTAGGCCTAGTAGTAGATAGCCTAGCCCCATAGGTCCCTTACTGGCTTTCCCGAGTGGTGGTATCTCAAAAGGCTTTTTCTTGCATTCATTTTTGTATTTTTGATTGATTGCATTTTGTCTTTGTGGTTGTTTTGTATTCGCCCCTTTGCAGTTTCATCGTAGCTCATCCAGCCCACCCCCTTGTTTTCCGTCAGTGTACCCCCTTGTGTGCGCCCCTCATTCCGGTTAGGACTTTTTCAGGGTAAGTTACCTCCCTTACCATGGCCGACCGGGGAGAGCTTGCGCTTAAGTACAAGAGTATTGGCGAGAGCTTAGGGCTCGCCGGCACCGAACTCAAGGACTACGTCCTGGCTAGCGTAGATGCGGACGTGGCCGAGGAAAAGTTGAAGAGGGAGGAGAGGGCCAAGGAGCGAGATGCGAAGAGGCAGGAGGAAGAAAGAGCAGCGGCACTGAAGAAAGAGGAGGAGAAAGAGCGCATCGCCGCGGAGGAACGGGCCGCCGCCCGGAAGCTTGCAGAGGAGGAGAAAGCCGCCGAGCGGAGAAGAGAGGAGGCGAAGGAGAGGATTGCAGAGGAGGAGAGAGCCGCCGAGCGGAGAAGAGAGGAGGTGAAGGAGAGGATTGCAGAGGAGGAGAGGGCCGCCGCAAGGAGGAAGGAGGAGGACGAGAGGATCGCGGCACTTGAAGAGAAGAGGAAGGACAAGGAGCTCGAACGGCGCCAAGCACTCCTCCAGCTTGAGCGCGACCGCCGCGATTTAGGTATCGCATCGCCCGCGAGCGAAGACTACTCGCTCATCGCCCCCAGCTTCGCCGCCAGCACCGGAATACCCGCACTCCCCCCGCCGATTCCGGGGATGAACTTTCCCCTGGACCCATTCGTCGAACGAGACGAATCGATTGAAGTCTATCTCGCCCGATTCGAACGAGTCGCGGGAGAAAACGGTCTTGACCCCCAGTACTGGTATCGCAAGCTCAGTCATGGCCTTAAGGGGAAGGCCTATGAAATCCTGGCCAAGACGCCGACTTCCGAGGAGGGAGACTACCCCGCCCTCAAGAAAGCTCTACTGCATGGTTTTGAGCTCTCAGGTGAGCACTACCGCAAGAATTTCCGGAACTCCCGGAGAGAGAAAGGGGAGAAGTTTACGCAGTTTGCCGACCGTCTAGCTACGCTACGGGACAAATGGATAGAGCAAACTGACGAACCAAAGACGTACGACGGACTGCTAGAGTTGATGCTAGCCGAGGTCTGAAGACCTTATCATCGTCGCGGACCGCTACCTCACCGCCCATCCCGACGACAGACAGCCTCGCCGTGATCCCCCCGCACCCTCGTCGCCAGATACCCGCCACCAGCCTCGCCGGCCAGTCCCGCCAGCGAACCACCGTCCACAACCGCCCAAAGGACGCCCGAACCCCGGAGCAGAGCCAGGGAAGCGGAGCACAGAGCTCTACTGCGGCTACTGCCAGCGCCGAGGACACACCCGGGAGAAATGTTTTCGCCGCATCAGCGACCAGCGTCGCAAACAAGGCACCGTACTGGCCCTACGCCAAGTTACCCCCGACGGGAAACCGGTAACCCCCGTCGTCACTCCCGCCGATCGACCGGCCGTCACCGAGCAAGTGACTGTCAACAATCGCCCAGCCCACTGTCTATACGACACTGGACTCACCTTCGACGCCGTCGTCCGCCGCTCGCTCATCAGGGACCAAGACCTGACCGGCGAAACTATCACCCTGAAGTTGGCCGACGCGTCCCAACCCAGCACCACGCTCCCTATAGCCCGGATCCAAGTCACCAGCCGATACGTAACGGGGACCATTCAGGCTGCCGTGATGGACCAGCCCCTGTACGACTTAATCCTAGGATGCCGATACGTGTTCTTGGGTATGCCGCCCCAGCCTGTGGAGTCGATGGCCGCCGTCCAGACGCGCGCCCAGGCGAAAACAGCCGCGACACCACCTCCGATACCCAACCAGATGCCGGAACAGATCCGGAAGGCCCAAGAGAACGACGTCACCCTCCGCAAGTGCTACGGAAAGCTTCCCGCCGCACGCACTCCACCCAAGTCCGGGGACTTTTTCGTCGAAGACGGACTCCTCTTCCGTCAGAAGGACGACCATTCTCAACTCGTCGTACCTGCGACACTTCGCCCCCAAGTCCTGGAACTGGGCCATAGCATGCCCCTAAGTGGACATATGGGCATAGGAGCGACCACTCTACGCATCAGCGCTCAGTACCACTGGCCCGGGATGACCGAAGACGTGAAGCGCTACGTCAAGTCCTGTCGCCAGTGCCAACGATACTCGCCCCGCCATCACACCGTACCGGTCACGTCACTATCAGCCCCACCGTCGTCGTCGGAACGCCCTTCCAGCGAGTGGCTGTCGACATAGTAGGACCCCTCCCGCGCACCAAGAAGCGGAACCAGTACCTACTAACCCTTGTCGACGCTTGCTCGATGTGGTGTGAGGCCGTTCCTCTACCGAAGATCGACGCCGCCCGAGTCGCCGACGCGCTCGTCACCATATTCACACGAGTCGGATTCCCGGACAACATCTTGACCGACAACGGGTCCCAGTTCACCGGAAAACTCATGCAGGAAGTTTTCCAACTACTCCGCATTCGCCATATCCGGACTCCACCCTACCACCCCGCTAGCAACGGACAGGTCGAGCGCCTAAACGGGACTCTCATCTCGATTATCCGCAAGATCGCCGACGAACAGCCGGAAGCGTGGGACACATACGTCGCGTCAGCGCTCTTCGCGTATCGAGAGACCCCGCACACCTCCACCGGATACACGCCTTCCACGCTGCTTTTTGGAAGACCCCTTTCCGGACCTCTAGCCGCCTTGCGACGTAGCTGGACCGACGCCAAACTGGACGAGGCACCGGTCGACGCCACGAAGTACGTCACGAAGCTCCAAGAAACCCTCAAGGCCACATGGAAAGCCGCCTCCGCCAACCTGAAGAAGGCGAGAGAAAGGCAAGCCCGCTATCATAATCGCCGCGCCCGGGACCGAGAACTACAGGTAGGAGACCAAGTCCTACTGCTTCTCCCCAGCGGCACGAACAAGCTAGACATAGCTTGGCAGGGACCCTACCCGGTGCTTGAGAAGCTCTCCCGTACCACTTATCGCATCGAGGTAGGCGGAAAGCCCAGGACCCACCACATCAATCTGCTCAAGCGGTACCTGGAGCAACCTGCACCCGCCCCCGACTCCCACTCGCTACTCACGGTCGCGCTGGCCGTCGAAGTGGATGGCACAGAGACCGGCGTCGCCGAATTTCCGCTAAAAGGGAAGGAATCCTTCCGGGACGTCTCTCTGGACCCCTCACTCCCCGCCGGCCAGCAGCGCCAACTACGCGCCATCGTAGCAGAATACAGGGAAGTCCTCACCGACATTCCTGGGAGGACGGACCTAGAAGAAGTTCGACTAACCCTGACGGACCCCACTCCCGTCCGACAGAAGCCGTACCCCGTCCCACTTTCCCAGCAGCAAGTAGTAAGAACGGAAGTAGAGGCTCTGCTACAAGCCGGAGTCATCGCTCCCTCCCGTTCCCCCTACAGCGCAGGAATAGTTCTATCACGGAAGCCCAGCGGAGAACATCGCCTCTGTATCGACTTCCGGCAGTTGAATCTCGTAACCCAGTTCGTGCCCGGACCCCTATCCGACCCCACAGACTTGTTTGCAAAGCTACAATCCGCCCGATACTTCTCCCGAGTGGATCTGAGCAAGGGCTTTTACCAGATTCCCGTGCACCCTTCATCCCGCCAGTACCTGGCCTTCAGCACGATGGACGGCCACTATGAGTTTAACGTTCTGCCGTTTGGTCTACACAATGCCCCAAGTATTTTCAGCACGATGATGCGGAAGCTGTTGGACCCCCTCCACTGTCCGTTCGTACACTCTTTCATGGACGACATACTCGTCGCAACGGAGACATGGGAGGAGCACCTGCGAGTGGTGCGCCAACTCTTGCGCCGCCTCAAAGAAGCTGGCCTCACTGCCCGGCCGACCAAATGCCAGTTCGGCTACCAAGAGCTGGAATTCCTTGGCCACACCATCAGCCGTGGACAGCTCCGGCCTCTGGAAAAGACTGTCCAGCGCCTTCGAGACGCGCCACGCCCCAAGACCAAGAAAGATGTCCAGTCCTTCCTGGGACTGAGTGGCTTCTATCAAAAGTTTGTACCCGGATACAACGGGATCGCCGCGCCACTATCCAGCCTAACCCGGAAAACCGCACCGGACCGAGTCCTCTGGACCCCGCAATGTGAAGCTGCCTTCCAGGAGCTCAAGGACAAGCTGACGTCCCAGCCAGTCCTGCGACTCCCCAACCACGGACAGCCCTTCGTCCTGCGCACAGACGCCAGCGACGTAGGCCTCGGAGCCGTTCTACTCCAACGGGACTCCGCGGACGCCCCGACGCTCTTCCCCGTCGCGTACGCCAGCCGGAAACTTAAGCCGGCCGAACAGAATTACGCCACGTCGGAGAAGGAGTGTCTCGCCCTCGTCTGGGCAGTCCAGAAGTTCCAACTGTATCTCTACGGCTCGCACTTTACCGTCCAAGTGGATCATCAGCCGCTTTCCTTCTTGGCGACCTCAAAATCGCTCAACGCCCGGCTGATGAGGTGGGCTCTGCTGCTCCAAGCATACTCTTTCCAGCTGGAGCACATCCCAGGAAAAGACAACCACGGCGCAGACTTCCTCAGCCGTCACCCCGCAACCGACTCCAGCGAGTCGCCCCTGAGGGCCGACGCCCCAGCCTTCATACCCGCCGCCGCCCACTAACCGTAGCCGAAACCCGGCAGCTCCGCGGACCCCAGCCTTGGGCATCCGCCATCGACTACCCGGAACCCTGCTTCGCCCCGCATCACCCGGATCATCGCAAACCATCGTCTCACCCGGCAGCCGACCTCAGAGCTGATTGGCCGCGTCTCAGTCGAGGCCTACGACCTCGCCTTTTTCCTTGGGGGGGCCTCTGTGACGAGGCGTGCAATCACCCTCTGACGTAGGCTAGCCACAGTCATCCCACACACTCAGCCAACGACGATTTCCACTTAACCAGCCATCTCTAGCAGGCTCGCTCGCCAATTCGCTTAAGCCCCGCCCCTCGGGCATCAAGTTAAAGCCTGCCACAGAACCTGACTTAGTGTCAGTCCCAAGCCTTCCAGCCTTGAAGTCACAACCTGTCCGAAGACACGTCTCCATCACCGAGTGACCTCTGAGCTTCGACAGTACCCGTGTGCTTCCACCCGTCTTAAGTCAAGGTAAGAGAGGGAACTTACTCTTTGTCATATAGCAGACCCATCACCCGTCGTTCGCCCATCATGTCCATGCGTCCTGTCGATATGTATGTTCATGTTTATAGTTTTGCCTTGATGTGTTGCTGTGACTTGTATTTATCCCTTGCACATATTTTCTACCTTGTATATGACCCATGACATGTTTGGATTTATGCTTGTATGCTCCGTTAGCCCCATGTGTAAATACCCCATGCCATGCTGTCCCTCCATATAGATTAAAACCCCCAGTACAGCCCAGGCCTACCACCCCTTTGCCCTGTACCCCTCCCATTTGCTTTCCACCCTGCTCCCAATGTATAAATATTTGTCCCTGTTGCCAACCCCATCCTAATGCGCCGAAGGTATCATATACTAGCGGCTGCCAATAAACTCCACTTTGGCCCAGTAAATCTAGTTGCATTGTTTGACTGTTGGTATATGCACTGGCTCAACCTTGACCGGTCAACCAATTTGAATTCTGAGATGGGCGATTGTACCACAGGCCCTGAATCCACACTATCCCGATCCCCCGCTGATACAGAGTCTGTATTACATTACAGACGGGTTCCTGTACCGGGCGAATCACCCCGGCCTTGTATCATCTCCCAGTCGCTGACCCGCTGCAGGCCCCTGACATCCCAGGAGGTCAATGAGAAGCGTGACTCGGGACTTCGCCATTTTCCTAGACGGCTAGCTACGAAAGCCGAATTCTAGCCCTGTACCCTATCACAAGACAATCACTCGTGATCGATGCGTCACCGCGTGACCAACTGACCTGCATCATCGCCCCCACGCCACCGACCGTGGTAAACAAGCCACCCAGAGTATCCTGGACCAATCGCCGCTCTGCAGTACCGAGCTAAGTGATTAGCCTACGAGAATCCCCACTCGCCAGATTATCAGGGAGACCCTGAAACCATACAGATACACTCTCGCCCTGTGATGAAATCAGTCTACAGTAGCTCTAGTACCCCCGATATTGATTACCCAGAATATCACCGAACTACTCCTTACTGAAAGACGCTTTGCCAATGACTCACGTTAGAATAATTTGACCCAGACTCCCCACTTCAAATTAATAAAAGTAAATAGTTAAGAATTGCACTCATCCTGACTGGCCTTTGAATTTGAATTTCTTAACTAGTGTAAGTCTACTATCTATCTCGTCTATTCCCTGTCTGTCTCTCACTTATGTAGTTGGCCTAGCATTAATCTCTTGAATGTCATCGCACCATTAACCTATCAAAGGAGGTAATACAGCGCGAGAGATTAAGAGCTTACCCCCATCCCCCAACCCCTCTCTTTGTGACACCTTTAAAAAAAATTATGAAATAGCTGCGGTAGACGCTTATTTGAAATTCACTGTGGATTAATAAACGCTTCTAAGATCGTACTATCTAGTGCAAAGGTATGATGTATGTACACAATTGTTTTTCATCAATTTGAGGAGAGAAATTAACAAAACAAAACAAATAATTTTTAGAGAAGCGAAACTTTATTTGGTGAAGGTCTAATATCTGCGGTAGATAGCCTATTGGCATAAATGCAAGTAATAAACTATAGATATAGCCTACACCTAGGCCTACAAAAACTACGTAGCATGCAACTGCAAGTTCGCATGTTAAATTAGTTCTAACAAGTTAACAAGTTTAATGTTAGTAGGCTGGTAAAATGTGTGCACAAGAAAAGCAGAAGAAGAAATATTAAGATCATTTAATGCTTATTAAATAATAGTTACGATCAGTTTATTTTAATATTTAAAACAAAGCAGTATTGTTAGTATACGTCGCAACAAAAACGATACCTTTCTTGAAGTTGTCATATTTCTCCCTTTGAGGTCTCTCGGTCACTGTAAGAGCGGGACAAATAAACAAAAACCAAACTTTAAGGCACACTATTCGATTAACTTTACTCAGTTCAAGATAATGGCTGAGAGCTACACTTTAAATTGCAATCGTTATTTGTGAATTGGACCCAAAACTTTAAGAAAAAAGTCAATGCGAAATTCTAATAACAACTAGAAATCCAGAACAGGAAATAATAGCATGCATTGCAAGGTTCCAACTGACTAGATGAAATCCCAACTAATATTTACTACACTATCACACACGGATGTCGCTTTCATAAAACAATCTAACTACGCTCAACAACATATAAAACACAATGATTTTAACAAAGAACAGAATGCTTAGAAGGCTACCACAAGAAATGGAATCCACCGGAAAATTTAATCTACAGAATTTTTAACCAGAAAGGGATGTCTATTAGCTATTTTTCAACATGCGCAAAAGAAATAAATAATCCAAACCTGTTCACCAACATTAATATTTAATACATCCTAATTAGATTTAAAAAATTAAATTATAAGGGTTTAGAAAATGAATAGCCCCTGGAGAAACATAGCCTAAGAGGAACCCCAAAATGTATGTTGTTACTGTTAGTGCAAAAGAACCGCGACAGAACGAGTTACACATACACGAAAAACCTACACGGGGAAATAGATACGGCGTTGTTTGAACCATGATTCAATGAGAATGAGACAAAACTAACCCCCATTCTAACCCCCACTTCCCCACTTCTCTCCCTCTCTCTTCCTCTCCGTGCATCACAATGATCTCAACAGTAGTCAGTGACTGCATGGAGTTCGAGACCCATGTGAGAGAACAACGTGCAGACAATGAAAATGTTTCCAGCAGCAAAGGAAGCTGTACATCAGCTTGAATTCTGGTACTATATAATTATATATAACCCACAAATATAACCCTATCAACAACACATGCATTGGCTAGGCGGACAACTAGGCCCGCTCCACATGCTCTTCATAATGTGAGGCCCTGTTTAGGTCGCAATCGTTCCAAAAGCTCTTGGACTTGTTACACGTAAGTCTTTAACTTGTTAAGCTACACGCAGGCCTGATAACTTGTTATACGTTGTCCTGACGACCTCACAAGACTGAGAAGAGTAAGGAAGGGTATAAACCTACCCTGAACGAACAGATTTATCTATTTCATTAGCATATTTGAATGTGGAAACACATATACATCTTTCCGTAAGCATCTTAACTTGCTACCTATATGTAATAATGATGTATAGGTCCTATACGTTCACTGCTCGTACTTACAATTTATTGTGAGCATGATATGATGTATCAACTTGAGGCGGCTGGATATCTGGCACTCGTACACCCCTCCGTCGCGTTTTTGAACGTCTTTTATCTTGAGGTTCCACTCGCTGCGTTTGGGCACGCTCTCAATGCTGTAGCGCTCATCAGGCACGTAAACCAAGTCGCCGATAGTCAACGGGTTAGGGTCTGACGCTCTCCGCCAGATGATCTGAAATACAGAGAAACGAAATATATATTAACGAATGGGTGAAAAATGTCGTTTGTTCTATGCCTTTCCATTTTTAATTCCTGTGTGGGCGTTTTTTCAAACGTTGAAATTATCGACGTTTCGTTGTTTTTTCACTTGTTCGGTCTGGTTTTTTTTTTTGTTTGTTTGTTGTTGTTTTTTTTTTTTTTTTTTTTTGGGGGGGTGGGGGGGGGGGAAGTACTGAGGCACGTTGACCGGTCTTCGTATTTTAATAGCAGCCAACTTGATTTCGACATGCTTTGGGTGCTGTGTAGAAATTACTAGTTGTTCTGTTCCGTTTGAGTACTCATTTTGCTAGATCAAGGAACTTAAATTAATTGCATACATCGCGATTTAGCTTTCGCTTTAAATCGAGAAAAACAAAAAAAATGTTGAAGCAGAAGAAGGAGAAAAAGAAGAAGGACGAGAAGGAGGAGGAGGAGGAGTAGGGGGAGGAGGAGGAGGAGGAGAAAAAGAAGTAGAAAGAACGAAAGAAAGTTTAGAACTAAAGAAAGAAAAAAAAAGAAAGAAACAAACAAACAAACAAACAAACAAACAAAAATAAGCAAAAAACACGAAAACAAGATCAGAAGAGAGAGGCGGGGAGAAAAAAAGAAAGAAGAAGAAGAAGAAGAAGAAGAAGAAGAAGAAGAAGAAGAAGAAGAAGAAGAAGAAGAAGAAGAAGAAAAAAAAAAAAACAACAACAAAAGTTAAGAACGAACGAGCGAAAGAAAGAAAGGAAAAGAACTAAAAAAAAGAACGAGAGCAGCAACACGATAAGGAAGGTGGTGATAGGGAGGGGAAGGGGTAGAACGAAAAGAAGAAGAAGAAAAAGGAGGAGGAGGAGAAGCAGAAGAAGAAAAAGAAGAAGAAGAAGAAGAAGAAGAAGAAGAAGAAGAAGAAGAAGAAGAAGAAGAAGAAGAAGAAAGACGAACCCCCCACCCCCCACCCCCCAAAAAAAGGAAAAAAATAAAAAAAAGATCGAGAACAACATTAAGATCAAAAAATAAAGTGGGAGGAGGTGGGGGGTAAGTTACGAGAAAAGAAAGAAAGAAGAAGGACAAGAAGAAGAAGAAAAAGGAGGAAGAGAAGAAGAAGAAGAAGATGAAGAAGAAGAAGAAGAAGAAAAAGGAGGAAGAGAAGAAGAAGAAAAAGGAGGAAGAGAAGAAGAAGAAGAAGAAGAAGAAGAAGAAGAAGAAGAAGAAGAAGAAGAAGAAGAAGAAGAAGAAGAAGAAAACAACAACAACTACTACTACAACTACTACTACTACTACTACTACTACTACTACTACTACTACTACTACTACTACTACTACTACTACTACTACTACTACTACTACTACTACTACTACAAGGGAAAGGGGAGGGGACGGGAGGATGAAGGGGGAGCAAAGGGAAGATAAACGTTAAAAGGAAAGAGGCAAGTTTAGTAAAAGGTCAAACATTTAAAGGAATGTTTCAACACCAGATAACCAGACCGGTTCAACAGTTTCAAGGGTAGAGGTTCCAACTTCCAGGCTGTGCCAGAATAAGAACGTTGTCCCATTTAATTAGGGTTTAGTAGGATAGCCAGCATTCCCTTTACAATTCCCAGTTCAGTTCCATCCATCAGTACAACTACCCAGTAAATTGTTCTTCCTTTAGAAAAGAGACAACAGAAGTGCTGATGGCTTCAGAAAGTTCAGAAATTAGTTAAGTCTACTGCCAGTACTCAAGGGACCTAGCCCCGGATACCGGATAACTCTGCGTGGCCTTTAAGGCCCGTCTACATTGACCTGTTGCACCCGGCCACACTTGCGTTAGGCATATGAATTCCTTATGTATTTCCTTCCTATCCTATCCCGTAACTCGAAAACCGTTGGGGCACCACAGATGATCGTTTAATCAGCGCACTCCATCTTTCTCTTTCCTCAGCAGTCCTCACGGTTTCACTCAGTGTCATGCCAGATTATTCTGAAATGTTGTCTTCCAACCTCTTTTTCGGTCTCCTTCTTCTTCTGCCTCATCGCACCGTGCCTTGCAAGATGGTATTTGCAAAGCCTGATGATCTGGTGATGTGGCCATACCATCAGTTTCAGTTTCTTCACCACTATGAACATGTCATCGTGTTGTCCAATGGCTTGTGTGATGGTCTGTCGGACTTCAATGTTGGTGATGTGCTGGGTATAGGAAATGCCCAGAAGTCTTCTGAAGCATCTCATCTCCATGCTTTGTATTCTTCGTTGTTGGTTTGCTGTGAGGGTCCATTTTTCTCAAGAGGATAGGAAGATGGAGATGACAAGCTTACCTTGGAGTGTAGATCGATCGTTCTGTCTTTCCAAATGGGCTTCAACCTTGTCAGGGTAGCAGTTATTTGTGACATCCTGGAGAGGACTTCCTGTCGGGACCCATTGTCTGATACAATCGCTCCTATTTGAAGCTGCTGAGAGATTGACCTTAGGCTTTGATGTCCGTGTTGATGCCACTGGTGTTGTTGGTCATCATTTTGATCTTTTCTGAACTCATTTTCATTCCAAAGGCTCTGGAAGTGGTGTCAAGCCTCTGTACAGGCTGTTCAAGTTCTTGTTCATCTCCAGCCAGTTCATCAATGTCATCTGCTAAATGGAGATTGGAGATTGCTCTGCTCCCTATGCTGACTGCGCCTTCATGATCTGCAATGGCGTCTGATATGATGCGCTCCAGGAAGATGTTGAAGAGTGTTGGAGAGAGTAATCACCCTTGACGAACGCCGATTGTTGTTCCTTGCGTACCGGCTAAACTAAAATTTGACAAGAATAGCGCATGTTTGATTTCTAATGCAAAAATACGTAAACCGGGCTTACCAGGACCAATCAGAAGCGAGAGTGTGACCTCATGAGTTTAGAGGTCAACCTAAGATCCTCCCTTGCAATACAGGTTGTCTGCTACACACGATTTGGCTAGCTAAAGGCAGTTGAATTCACTTGTTGTGTGTCGATCTTAGGAAAGTTGCCTGGTTGTAGTGAAATTACACAGCTACACGTTTTTATAAATTCGAACCGAGGTGTGACAAACATGGCGCTACTACCTCCGACCCATTGCATAAACCGTCAAACATAAGCCAATCTGGCCACTAAACTCATAGAGTGTGGCCACCCGTCAAGATTCCGGTCAGTGAACGATCTCGTAACCAAATGCATAAGCCGTAAAACGTAACCCATGTGGCGGGAGGGCTTATCAGTGTGCGGATTCGAGATATGTGTGTTGTGTTGTGTGTTGTGTGTTGTGTTGCGTTGTGTTGTGTGAGTGTGTGTGTGATGGTGCGCGCGAGCGCGAGTGTTTGTATGTGTTAGAAGGCGTTCGCGTGTGTGTGTTTGTGTGTGTGTGTGTCTGTGCGCATCTGTGCGTCTGTATCTGCCTGTCTGAATGTATGTCTGTGTGCCGTAATGTTACTGGAGTGTGCACTCGTTCGCTTCTTTAGATGCGTGTGAAACTTCTGTAAGTTCTAACAGTACAACAAGAAGTTCTCTCCCTCTGTCCCTATCTGTTAAAACTTTCCTTTAATCAAGTTTCGAACCTTGTTAATTCTGTTATAGGATTTCTATTGGGGATAGGAAGCTTTGGTCCAGTGCAACAGTGATGTCACAGTATTAAAGCTCGCAGATAGCTGTACTATACGCTGAATTCTATCCTGAGACTCAGCGCTTAGTTGTGTAATGGGCTTTGTACAGATGAATGAATAACTGAAGAATTAATGAATGAATAAAAATGTATTAAGCGCAGCAATATTTCCACACAATAAGAGCACAATACAAAGAGTCATTTCAGAAAGTCGACTAAGGTGAAGGAAGAGAAAATAACTTGTCATAGTCGAGAATTCAACTTATGTAGGTTTGCAAGTCAGGATAGAAAAACTATCAAATGAACTATTTCGCTATTTATCTGGATCATCCAAGGATCTAACATAGCATACTGTAGTTCCAATTCCACGAGCTTAACTATCATCATCTTTGTGCACGACCTTTCTCTAGGCCCTCCCTCCCCTTCTCACCCCCTCCTACCTTTAACAACCCTCCTGTACTGCTCCTACGGTTCGATACTTGGCAAGACGCCAAAATCAACACCAGCCCGGACATGCCTAATTTCTCAGCACCCGCTGTTGCCCAACAAAAACCAATGTCTCCACATTTTCTCGCCAAGACTTCCTTCTGAGTTCGATAAAGTATCCGATTCCATTTTCTAGTATCAATCTGGACAACTACAAAACTACTAGCTCTAAACACACACTCGCACATAAGTCACGATACTGGCTTGTGTGAAACTGCAGACTATGGCATTATCGTAAAGATTTTTTTTGCTTACGACAATACAGCTTCAGAGCAGCATACTTTCATTATAACATTAGGTTCAATAAAGTTTATGGTTGTATTTCTGATGGGATGAAGGAAAAATACGCAGTTTCACTCTTATAATAGCCCTTGACGTTCACTTTCCTGAAAATCCAGACTGCATTACATTGGAACCACGAGAATGACTTCTGCCCAGCCTAATTAATTTCATTCTAATAACACTTGGACATGCAGAACATTCATCTATCTGCGGACAGTTTACACCTGTCAACTTTGAACAGGCTGATCGTTGAGACGTGGAAGTCAGCTCAAAGTGTTCTCTTGCATAGGCAGCCTATGCATGAAAGTGCACACGATCGCATATGCAAGTATATTATGTGACACAAGGAGTGAGTGCTCCTGCCTGAGTAAATACATGCATAATCTGCACAACCTCTGACGATCTGTCAATAAACGACGATAAAAC
Organism: Oncomelania hupensis; assembly: GCA_036898135.1. NCBI lineage: Eukaryota > Metazoa > Mollusca > Gastropoda > Littorinimorpha > Pomatiopsidae > Oncomelania > Oncomelania hupensis. Next base: position 136,155,293 of record CM072511.1, on the reverse strand, counting down.
GACACCAACAATCAATTACGGCAATCAATACATCCCGCGTTGTACAGACAATGGTGTCTGCCCAGTAGCCTACAGCAGCTGCCTATTCTCCATTTAGCCTGTTACACAAAACTGCCCTTGTTCCCCTGCAGCTGCTGTGACGTGGCCCAGACAATGTTTGGACTAGAAAACTAGCGAGCCGATGTAGTCAAAATATATGATTATCCCAGGGACAGGATCCGTTCTAGAGTAGACTTTTGCGCTCTGTCCGAGTGTGTCTAATCGTTGATCTCGTAATTTCAACTATTGTCCACCAGGGATTGCAATTCTATTATGGGAGTGGACTGACATTGTGGCTGGTTTGTATTTCCACGGGGCCATTACGCTTGAGCGGATCCTCAACAACGCAACGGTAGACATGGACCCTCGACAGCGCAGCGGTAGACTCGGGTCCTCGATAGCACAGCGATAGATAATACACAGTGTTACACTCGATCGATGTTGGTGTTTTTCTATCAGTATTAGATTCAGCCCCGACGCTTGAATTCCTGATAGGTGTGTAACTCAGATTCGTTTATCCACGCAGCCTGCTCACTCAGCAACAAGACACGGAGTCGACGTTTGAAGTTTTCCACTTTTATTCAGCACACATCAACAACTGCATACAATCGCCTTTTCACTCCCTCTCTCTACCCACACACAGAGCATCCATTTTATAATTTTTCTCTCGTTCGAGATAACGTCAGAATGTTTCCGATGACGCTTTACCACCAATCAAAATAAAGTTCGTCATCACTGACTTACGTCATACATCTCTCTACACATTCCAAGAATGTTCTCAAATATTTACATTTATCGGGAATCTTCGATCGACCGTAAACACGCAAATCTAGAGAATTCTCCAATAATATCGACTAACGAAAATTATCAACGTTATACAAAGCCTTTTCTAACAACAATGCAAACTCAAATCAAAGGTAAATACACTCTATTATTGAATACTTTGCAAAGCGAAACGATTAGATCTATCGTGCGCGTTTCAGACATACTATCCTTCGCGTTTCAACGTAACACACAGCCATTTGTATTATAAATAGATACATACTACTGCTACCACTATGCTATAGAGGGTCCTTTCTTTTTGCTATTTACTCTACTTGGTTAATACCCCCCCTAAGGTATTTCCTTCACTTTCTTTATTCGTTTTCTTCTCTATCCCCAAGATCCTCCTTATACTTCCTTTTCCTCTTCAAAGCTTCATCCCAACTCTCACTTCTACTTGTTCCTTCGACCTTATTTTTCTGGTAAATCAGCACAATACACTCTGATAAAGATACGTAAATGGTCAACAACAATATACCACACACACGCGCACGCACTCCCTTCCCCCTCCTACACACACACACCCACCCACACCTGCAACCCCTAATCCTACGCACACTACATTTCTCACTGCAGACACTGTAAGGAACAACTGTAATACAAAACCCAGCTAGGTCGGAGGATGGGGACAGAGAAAAATTAATAACGTGACAAGGTGGAACTTGTCCTGGATTTCCAAAAGCTGGAGGCCCATGTTTTGCCTTAAGGAGGTGCGAAACCGCTTTAAGACAAAAGGCAATAACAGGATGAGCTGACGCCGTTGCCGCTCTCAAGGGGAGATAACATACTTTGAGCAGCAGGGGCGGTAATCAGATTGGCCCGTGGAGATCGATACATGAGATGGGTCAAAAGGGTTCTTCTGCCAGTCGTCTGCCACTTCTGGCCCCTGTTCCCTTCTACCACTTTCTTCTACCCCCTTCTCCTACATGCTATTCTTCTTGTTACTGTTCTTCTTGGTCTTGTTTTTGTTGTTGTTGTTGTTGTTGTTGTTGAAATTACTACTACTACTACTACTACTACTACTACTACTACTACTACTACTACTACTACTACTACTACTACTACTACTACTACTTCTTCTTCTTCTTCTTCTTCTTACTACTACTACTACTAGTACTACTACTACTACTACTACTACTACTACTACTACTACTACTACTACTACTACTACTTCTTCTTCTTCTTCTTCTTCTTCTTCTCCTCCTTCTTCTTCTTCTTCTTCTTCTTCTTCTTCTTCTTCTTCTTCTTCTTCTTCTTCTTCTTCTTCTTCTTCTTCTTCTTCTTCTTCTTCTGTGGTCCTGATTAAGTCTCTTTGCAGTCCTATCCTATCCCGTAACTCGAAAGTCGTTGGAGCACCACAGATGATCGTTAACCAGCGTACTCCATCTTTCTCTGTCCTCAGCAATCCTCATGGTTTCGCTCAGTGTCAAGCCAGTCTATTCTCGAACGTTGTCTCCCCAACTCTTTTTATGTCTTTCTCTTCTTCTGTTTCCTTGCACCGTGCCTTTCAAGATGGCCTTTGCAAGGCCTGGCGCTCTTTTGACGTGGCCATACCATCGGAATTTCCGTTTGCAGTCCGCTGGACCCTATAAACTATGATTAACTAAGTAACTAACTAACTAACTAACTAACTAACTAACTAACTAACCAAGCAAGTAAGCAAGCAACCAACTCTTTCTTCATCTTCCTCTTCTTCTTTGCTTTCGTTTCTTTGCAAAATGCTTACATTGCGAAGTTTTGCTGTTTACAAATCATTGCTCAGACAAATGTGAAGAGAACGAAGATTGAAATACCGAATAATTATCACATGTAAAAAAATTGTGTAAATCTCTCTCTCTCTCTCTCTCTCTCTCTCTCTCTCTCTCTCTCTCTCTCTCTCTCTCTCTCACACACACACACACACACACTATTACAAACCCAAAGGCAAGATGTTAAAAAGCACACCCAGTGCTTACTCTTTTACCCTTGTTAAACAGAATTGTTATCCTCTCTCTCTCTCTCTCTCTCTCTCTCTCTCTCTCTCTCTCTCTCTCTCTCTCTCTCTCTCTCTCTCTCTCTCTGTTTCTGTAATGAATACATATATTCCCGTTTTTTCTTACCTCTTATGGTTTCTACTTAGCATTATGGGAAAAAATCCACCTATTGGGGGTTGGGTTATGATGCACCCTGGTCTGTGATTTTAGGCTATGAAGATGCATTGTATTGCATTGTTCCCTGACAATATTCTATCACAGAATATGAGCTGAACACACAGTGAAATGGCCATGTATATCTACGGCACCTTTTCACAAACTCAAACAATTGAGAGAATGGGGTATATCGCAGTAGAGAAGGGAATATGGATCTTTCTATTGTGTTTTCCATATTCTCCGGAGTAAAGCATCAAATAGGGATTTATTTATTTATTTATTATTTATTTAATCGTTCTTATATAGCGCTTTTCCAGCTCAAGAGCTGCTCAAGGCGCTGGCCGATACAGGATCTAACTCAAGCCGCCCGAGACGCCCACCCGCAGCCTTTGGGCGCATGGTCTGACGCACGGACAACTGAGCACAATCCTGGGCAGCCAGGGATGGGGGAGAAGGACCTAGGTGCATGCTGGGTGTTTTCTTGTCACCGGCACTCACCCGTCTAGGACATGAGCGTCAGGATCTTTAAAGTCCGTTATGATGGAATGTATGCGACACAGACTAGACCTCGGTTTATACTCTCATCCGAAGGAGTAGGAAAACAGGAGTAAAGTGTCTTTCCCAGGGACACAACACAATGGCCCGGCCAGGGCTCGAACCCGGGACCTTCCGATCCGCAAGCCGAAGCACTACCATTAGACCACAGTGCCTCCGGATTCGAACCCACGTCGCCCAAGACGCACTCACACAAGTCGTGCGCTCTGACCACTGAGCTATCCTGCCGCCCCAAGACATCCAATATGCTACTATGAAAACTCCAGTTCATGATGTTCATTTCGGCGATATTACCACAGTCTGTGCCGAACACAAAATTTGAGTATCTATCCCTATCATAAACTTGAGACCAACCGAGCAATGGAGAAAGTTTATTATGTGCAACTCTTTACAGCTTCGTTGTGTATACGTCTATTTGTCCGTCTTGGGGCGGCAGGATAGCTCAGTGGTCAGAGCGCACGACTTGTGTGAGTGCGTCTTGGGCGACGTGGGTTCGAATCCTGACTTCAGCAAACTATTGTGTGATTGCTGGATATTACGGGCCAGCGCCTTAAGAAGCTCTCTCTCAGCTTGTAAGTGCGCTAAATAGGAGAAATCTATTTCTTTATTTCTGTCTATATATACATTATGCGTGCTTCCATGTGTGTGTGTGTGTGTGTGTGTGTGCGTGTGTGTGTGTGTGTATTTTTCTGTAAATCCTGCCTGTATAGGTAGGCTAGGTCTTTGACTTTGCGTGTAGTCTTCGTCTTCATCCCTTGAGTGTCCATGGAGTAACTATGTAGTTTGCCTGATTAGTTGCTCAAATTAAGCAACATCATTCATTAAAAGAAATGAAATTGTACACACACAAATAAATCAAAATATCTACTTACTGCTTTACTATTTGACGTTGTAACATACACTAAAAGGGAGCCTAACTGAAACCTGAAATTGAACTTGAACGTGTTGGATATATAAGGCCTTTCCTTGAAGCTTGACCTATTCATCGCTCATCGTTGCGATTACAAAAAAGAGGAGTGGGGGGAGTAGGAGGAGGAGTTGAAGTCCTGTTTGATCTAACATCTCTAAATTGTGAAACGACGTTAATTCAACAGATTGATTGTTTGCCAGATCTCGAATGGTCCAATGGGGCAGATTGTTGAATGAAAGTTAACATTTTAACGCTCGAGCGACTCGCTTTAGATTCAAATTCGGCAAACATCAGCCACGCATTAAAATAAAGTATAAATATTTAAGCAAATAGTAATACCTTAGTGTTAATTTGACATTTTATAAGTAATATAATTGTTTCACAATTTTGATCTAGTCCTCAGGCTCATTTTTAAGAGTCTACATAAATAACATAGAGCACCAGTGCAATAACCATCAGAGGTCTGGGGTGCATTGTTAAACAGTTTGTCCTAGCCAATAGCAGCTGCTTCCTTTCAAAATGCATGTAAACTGATGTGGTTTTTTTTTTTCAAATCTAGTCCAAGACATTTAATTGCTGTCTTGTCGTTGCATGAGAACAATGAGTTCGTGGAAGGTTCATGGAAGTTCCAAACCTTTATTTTGAAGTTCTCAGATCCCGAACATAGGTTCCTAAAAAAAATGTCAGCAAAAGATTCAGCAACGTAGATTCGGCATCTGAGAACCACGAAAAGAAAAGTGTTAGAGCCTTCACGAACCTTCAACGAACCTTCCAATTAAGGCAGGTCACAACCAACGGTCAATTGCTACATTCTTGCTGTCCGTCTATTCAAAGTATTACTGATAACACTGGTGTTGAGCCCAATGACCCAAGCTCAAATCCCGTGGAAGGCAAGATAAAAATGGTCATATTTCACAGTCCACCTTAGCAGTATGATTGGCTCTGGTGGTTCAGTGTTGATTTAGGTCCCATTATCCTCCTCTCCGGGACAGTTATCCCCGTCTGCCATATCGCCAATGGTGGGTGTTAAGACGCTGAGCTTCAATGTTAATTTATTTATTTATTTATTCATTAATTGTGGTGTACTAATTACATAAATTACCTAGATCATCAGTGCACCAAGGGAACCAGTAATTATTCCTTGGAAGATATATGTTCCTGTTATGACCTTGGTGACAAGTCTTCATTATCCCTCGTCGTCTCATTAGTCTTGCTGACCATCATAACCCAACCCCGGCCACCCGGTCATAACCCCAAGATATTTATCCGTCCTTGGGAATTTACCACGCTGCTCCAAGGGATATAACATAAACCAATCATGCTGCGCCGGTTTTTGCTTAATTCACTGTTGAACGTATACCCAAATCATGCGCCTGTTTTGCTTAATTTACATTGAGGTCAAGTCAAGTCCAATATACTTTATTCCAATTAGTTTTCTTTTCTACAAAAGGATTATGGCATGTTGAAGGGTCAATACAGTCAAACCGCGTAAAACATGGAAAAGAAATTTGACCTTTAAGAAATCAAATGTGCACTTACAGCATACAACACATGTTTAAGAATATTACACCCGACTTTAAATTAGACGACAATAATTTGAACAAATTAAAAGCTCACCCTGCTTGCTTATTTCACTGTTGTAAGTATAATTAATGTCCAACCAACGACTTACATCTTTGGTCTTTGTCTTCTGCAGACTACCAGAAACAATGTTAATATGGAGAATTGTCATTGTGCGTGCTGAATTAAACTGAGATTTACCAGTATCATGAAATACTTGAAATTAACACGTCCTGTGTTTAATTTACAGAGATATCGGTAATCCATAGTGTTAATTAATAATTATCAGTATTTGCCACGCCTTCCAAGCACCAAATCCTGATGGCTACAAATATCATGAGATAATTACAAATTATCATGAAATAAGTACAATTATCAAGGGATAATTACAATAATCATTGAAAAATTACAAATATCTTCGCATGATCATGTTTAATTTTCAGTTTCGGCTCTAGCAATCCGTCTAAAAATGCGGCCAAGCCGAAAATTGTAATTTTTACGTGATAATTACATATTTGTTATTTTCCCATGATATTTGTAATTATCAGGTTTTGGCGCTAGTAGGCCGTTATATAGGTGAATTACACAGAACACGTGCTAATTACCATTATTTCTGATCCCTGTAAAGGCACGTTTTTGCGCTAGTAAGCCGCCTTAACCAGAATTAAGCATTCTCACCTAAACATTGTAATTATCAAGTCAAAATTGTAATTATTATATGATAATTAAAATTTTCAGTTATGGCGCATTTCCAGGCTAGAGCCCAAACTGAAAATTAAACATGATCACGCGAATATTTTTGTAATTATGCCATGATATTTGTAATTATTTCATGACATTTGTAATAAATAGGCTTTGGCGCTAGTAGGCCATCATAACGACTTTCTCAATATCTGCATTCCTTATGGTGGGTATACAGCCCTAATCGATCCATACTGCCTTCTTTTGTGCCGAGAACTTTTTCTCAGGGGAACAAAACAGTGACATTAAATAACTGTGTATAAGAGTGATTTTGTATTGTTTTGTAGTACAGTATATTACATTTCATTGTTTCAGTAAATATCCTTTATAATTAATTTGTTTATCCACGTTATCTCAAACCGTTAATGTATTCCAATTAGTTCAAGCGTATCTAATTAAATGTTGAATACTGGTCTCACAGAATTTAATTGTATAGAAAAGCTTGTATCATGTATGGCCTATGGAAGTAATATTTCATAACATAAAAGATAGCAGTATTATAGCAAATTGGCGTTATAGAAGGTCATAATTTTGATTTATATAATTTATCTGTTTTGCTCTTTTGAATTATCTGCGCAAGTCGGAAGTGACAGTCATAGTGAACTGTTTTATAAATTGCTAGTTCACGTTAGGAATATTCTGATCATTCCTCCTGCTGCACCTGCTTGAGAAAGATCTTTGTTAGTCTTACTTTTTGTAAGAAATTCAGTTTAGTATTTTAGTCTTTCATCTAGTTTTATTAGATCTACATGATAAACTACTTTCGCCTTGAGTCACATTGATGTCGATGTGTACTGAAACTATTTATATTGTGCTTAGCCTGATTAATGATGTTTTGTTTTATTTGGTTTATTGTTTAATATTATCGTTTTGTATACTTTTTTTTGTAAACGAATCATTTCTTTTTAAACGTAAAGAATGGATAAATTTGGAATCGATTTGAGAAATTTCATTGTAAATATTTTTCATTTTCATTACCATAAAAAGTAAACCGTAATATATTATATTTTTAATTTCTATTCCTGACTCTTGACCTTGGAAACCAATTTGAATTTACCTTGATCTCTTGATCTTGGCACCCATTTTGAATTTGTAATAATAACTTCATATCTTGTGCCTAATGTTCCGAGTATATTTTATAATTGTTCTGAAATTCTGGAAACGATGAAATTCATACATTTTATGTTTAGTTTATTAACGTATAATTGAAAGTTTGATATTTGTCATTAATTCAAATATCATGTCATCCTCATCTTGTTCATAATTATCTATTTAGCGTACCTATCTATTCCTTAGTTCTTATTGTTTGATTTTAGGGTTTTGCTTGCGTGATCAATTGATTGTGGACTCAAACTCTGAATAAAAAGCAAGTCTACCCATTTTAACCAAGTGTTCGTCTTAGTAGACAAGAACCCCTCCTGCTTGCTGTGATACTTTCTACTTTTTAATCACTCATGTGCACACACCCTGCTACATCTGTAAAATCACAAACTAAGAAGATTTTTTAAATGTATAGCACCTTAGATGTTCATGTTGCATTGATTCTGGAGTAATCAAGTTAGATTTAGAACCTGCCAGGGTCAAGAAAGTACCTTCTCCAACATTAGGGGAGTATAAAGAATAATATGGATGTGGACTTTAGATGACAAAAAATCATCTCATATGTGCGTGTGCGTGTGTGGGGTTGGGTGGGGGGTGGGGGGTGGGTGGGTGTATGTGTGTGAGAGAGACAGAGAGATAGAGACAGAGAAAAAGAGACAGAGAGAAATGGCAGCATGGATCTGAAAATGCCTAAAATGTTAAAGAAACAGACAATTCAAGAATTGAAGGCACACTTCCCTTAAAAAAAAAAAGAAAAAAAGAAACGACCCTTTTCAGAAGCTGACATCTTCACGTCAACTGGCGTCTGCTGAAAGCACTCAGGCGGGGCTTTTCGCGCCTCTTTCAGAAGAAATTGAATGAAGAAGATTTGGTCTAGGCAAACAGAGACACAAAGGGCTGGCAACTCGAGACTAAGCGGTTCTGGGGCGAGAAGCCAGAATACACTATCTAGGTCTGCTAGTCTACCGCCAAGGACCACATTCTAACTCCAGATTGTCATTCTGGATTTGGGGCTTGGTACCAACGATACAGCAGAACTGCAATTTTTCCAAGATTTTGACAGACTTTTTTTTGGTTGTGTTTATGCTTACTTATAATTATTATCTACATTACCCACATTTAACACTCCCTGATGGAAAGCCATAGTCATATGTTGAGAAGAGTATTCCGAACTAGTATGAGCGTTGAAATTGTAATTCACATACTAGAGAGAGAGAGAGAGAGAGAGAGTGAGAGAGAGAGATGGGCATTAAAATTGTGCACATGAGAGAGAGAGTGAGTGAGAGAGAGAGAGAGAGAGAGAGAGAGAGAGAGAGAGAGAGAGAGAGAGAGAGAGAGAGAGAGGTGACAAGGGCAGCAAAAAAGAAGAAGTGACTCCACAACAACAAAGAAACTATAACAAGGCAGAAGCATCGAGTTGCTGACCTGTCCAGCAGAACAATGGAAATCGAATGCAATCAAAAATACTTAACAATTGTGAATTACAGGTATGCCTTCTACAAACATCTTATTTCCTGCTTGCTTCTATCTTGCCTATTTCGCTTTGTCTTTATATCCTTTCTCTTTTTCTTTTAAAAAATATATTCTCTTCTTTAATTAAAAAAAATGTATATGCCCTTTCCTTTATAAATTTCGTGACAAACACGATCAACTCCACACAATGTGCATCAGTATGCCTACAAATGAAGTTAGCGTGCAACAAGAGAAAGAGGAAAAACCTTGACGCAACAAATCTTCCAGCCTCCAAGTATTACACCTTGTGCGCTTGTCACCTGTCGTATTAGCATTCTCCACATCCTCTTTCTGCATCCTCTTATGGTGACGTTCTGGGGACGGTGGCGCCTGCGTTTACAACAGCTTCTCCTCCCACCAACAACACTGGAGGGCAGCTGAAGAGGTAAAGCGGATTACACGGAGACGGACCGGAATGGCCTAGAACTAAGGAGGAGGACATGGGGTGAATTGCTATTTCATAGCGCAAAAGTGCAGGCGAACGATAAACGAAATATCGATACATGCAAAATTGCTGAAAACCCTTTTTTTTTAATTTTAAGTTCCGAGCTAAAACAAAAAAGTGAATTCAAATTGAACAGCACGGCAGTGCGGACCAAACATGACAAAAATGCAAACAAACAAATCATGCTAGGAAGTCTCATTTTGTTGTGGTTCTTAAAAGAATGGATCAATGGGCAATAGCACAGTAGTATTTAATCGCCTCTCTAGTTATAAAATATAATTCGTGAAACATCACCAGTCGTTTCCTTTGAGGTTTCTCTTCATAGAATGAATTAGAATCAGAATCGGTTTTTTGTCCCAACAAACATAAAGGACAATAATAGACAACAGTATTCGCACAACAGGTTCTGTACAGAATAAAACATCAATCCATTTAAAAAATACTAAAACACAAAAAACAGAAGCATCTTTATACACCAGTTTTCCGTATAATCATTTTCTCCATCGAAATTTATAAGAACAAAACAACATGACAATAATGATGAAGAATAATTAATTAATAGGACTGATGTTATAGGAAAAAGAAGACAGACGCCACAAAACAAGATCTCAACAAGGTATGGCGTGTAGTTTTTTTTCTGTACACTTCCCTTTCAACAGTACGAGAGAGAGAGAGAGAGAGAGAGAGAGAGAGAGAGAGAGAGAGAGAGAGAGAGAGAGAGAGAGAGAGAGAGAGAGAGAGAGAAGTCGAAGTCGAAGTCGAAGTCGAAACCTTTAATAGGATAATAGCATTAGGTCCTTTGGACCTGTCTTACAGCTAGTCCTTAATAAACAATGCAAAACAAACAAAATAATTAACATAAAAGTATTTTTTGAAACAAACATATTCCTTAACTACGGTAACAAATCAATAAGCAAATTAATGCATTTTAATACACATACTCTTACCCTTCTTCCCCTCCCCATCCATCTCCTCCTCTCACCGCACACACAAGCACAACCACACACGCACACGCACACACATGTAAATTCACATCTTCTTAGTAACTTAAATTGTGGCAGGGTAGGTAAGAACAAAGAGGTATACAATCATCTTAAATATTAAGAGCAAAGGGAGCTTAAATATTTATGGAGCCTTGTTTTAAAAGATGGTAATGATTTACTTTTCTTGACCTCTTCTGGTAGAGGATTCCACACGCTTGGACCAGAATAGGACAGAGATGTTTTAAATATGTCTAAGCGTGGTCTTGGAAATGTTAAATTATGTCGTGAAGATGAATAACGAGATGATGACTTGCTAAAAAGTGCTTTCAAATAAGCAGGAGCTCTATTGTTAATTATTTTATACATTAAAACGGCTTTATTGTAATTTAGATGTTTGTTAAGGGGAAGCATGCCAGCTATTTTTAATTTTGAATCAGTTGTGATGGAAGCGTTGGGGATAACTAATTTTGCAGCTCTGCGGTGAATAGAATTAATTTTTTTGAACAAGGCTTCACTGCAGCCGTCCCATATTGTTGATGCATAATCAATGTGAGGTTTGATATGAGCATTATAAAAAAGTTTTTTAGCATCTGCAGTTATGATAGATTGAAGCTTAGACAACATAAATAATTTTGTTGAGAGAGTTTTACAAAGATGTTCAATTTGTGAATGCCAACTGAGTTTGTTATCTATGATTACGCCTAAAAGTTTATGACTTTCAACCTGTTTGATATTTTTTCCATTCACTACTAAATCAAGAGAAAGCGGAGCCCGCTGATGCTTTTGTCTAGTTGTTATTAACATAGCTTTTGATTTAGCTGGATTCAGTGACATATGGTTTAAACTGCACCAGTCAGTAACACTGTTAAGGGCACATTGAAGAGATTGCTGAATTTCAGCTATGTTACTGCCTTGAGTTTGTAATGTTGAATCGTCGGCTAACATATGACACTCAACAGAATTATCTGCGAGATGTAAAGGTAAGTCGTTAATATAAACACAAAATAAAACAGGACCTAAAACAGATCCTTGAGGAACCCCATGCTTGATTTGGCCTACAGAGGAATTTTTACCATGGACATGTACGAACTGCGTTCGTTGACTAAGATATGAATGAAAAAAATCCAAGGAAACAGAGCCATTGAGATACAGTTCAAGCTTTTGGAGCAGTATGTAGTGATTAACGAGATCAAACGCTTTGGAAAGATCTAGAAAAACAGCTCCTGACAACGTAGAGTTATTCATAGCAGAAAGCCATTTGTTAGTTAAAAGAGCTAATGCAGTGGAGCAAGAATGGTGACTACGGAAACCAGATTGTAAGGAATGAAAAAGATCAAGATCCTCTATATATTTTGTAAGGTGAGTGTGAATGTGATGCTCTAGTATTTTTGAAAGTGTAGACAGCAGAGATATCGGACGATAGTTATTAAGATCAGAACTTACTTTTGACTTAGGAAGGGGAATAACCTTAGCTTGTTTCCATGTGGTTGGAAATGTATTTTTAATAATGCATAAGTTGAAGATGTAAGAAATGGAATTCACAATATAAGGCAAAGAAAGTTTTAAGACTTTATTACTAATTTCATCAGGACCTGCCGACTTTGTATTTTTAAGTTTTAATATATATTTTACAACTTCATTTATGGTAATGGGTGGTATTTTAAATGGTGAAGAGGTACTTGTTCTCTGCTTACAAAATGTAATGAGACAATCTGAACAAGTGTATTGTGAATGTTTTGAGCAATCCGATTTCAGTACAGAAGTAGCGACTGAAAGAAAATGGTTATTGAAGGCATTAGCAGATAAATTGGATGGAATTTCATGATGATTTAAAGATGAGCCCTTAATAAAAGAATTTAGGGCATGCCATAGGTGAGAAATGTCACTGTTATTTTCTATTAGTTTATTAAAATAATTTCTTTTGGAATCGCGCACCATGTTTTTGATTTTATTACGAGATTTTTTATACTCTTGAAACTGTTTAGCATGTTTAAGTTTGTCTCGCTGTGACATTGCTTCTATAATCTCCGGAGTCAGCCATGGTGGGAGCTTAGGATGTTTTACTCTTTTCTTTTTAATTGGTGCATGTCTGTTAAGTATAGATAAATAAATAGAATACCAACGTTCAAGTGCATCATTAGGGTCATTAGAAGTATAAACGTCATCAAATGATGCCTCAAAGAGGTCCATAAGAAAGGCTCCACGATCAAAGTGTTTGAAGGACCTGTATGTTATATGAGTGTGACCTTTAGTGTTTGATTTGGGTAGTTTAGAAAACTTTGTACAATATATGGGGGAATGATCACTTATGCCCAAAGCAGAAATGGAAGCATGATCAATTGTTGCGGGTTCAGTGGTGTATATATGATCAATTAAAGAAGATGTTGATGAGGTTACCCTAGTAGGTGAAGTTATCAACTGATTAAGACCCAGAGAAGATGTTAGGCAGTCCCATCTATTTTGTGGTCTCAGAAGATCAATGTTAAAATCACCAAGAATTAGAACATCAGCATTAGGCTTATAATTGTATATTTGGTCCACCATGTCTGAAAAATAGTCAAACCAGTCAGCAGTACTAGCTGGGTTCCTGTATAGGAAGCAGACAAAAACAGGTGAGGCTGTGGCTGAATATTTGAATTCAAGCCAAATGCATTCAACATTGGCGTGCTCAAAGTCTTGCCTTCTTATGGTGAAAGGATAAATAGAGGTGTGAATGTAAACAGCAACACCAGTTTCACCATACATTTGGGCATCACGTCTTGTAATAATATAATCTGGAATATTTATAAAAGAGTCACATATATGAGAGCTTAGCCGCGACTCCGTAATACCATAGAGATGAAACTTCGGATCGGAAGACTGCAAAAACACTGACAGGTCTGGCACTTTAGTGTTCAGGCTGGCAATGTTGAGGTGACCGATCTTCAATAGCGGCATAGTTCAGTCTTCACATTGCTCATCAATTTACTATCGGAATAAGTCAAACTGATATTATTCCACTTGCGGCACAGAAGTTTGCTGTTCTGCACACAGCATATACAAAAGTTGGGTTTAAAAGTCTTAGTGCTTCTGGCACCAATACTGCAGTCTTTTATGTATAAAAAAATCCACAATAAATAATCAACATATAGAATATTGCAAAGTCAGACAAATGTACGTGCAGCAAACTTATAAAACAATTGCTCAATATACCAGCAAGACGAGAACCCTTCACCCTCTCTCATCCTTCATATTTTCCCTTCTCCCCCTTTTCCTACACTCCCCACCCTTCCCCCTGGTAACACTTCAGTATCAATTACTGTCTAATCAACTGCTGCAGTAACTGTGTTATTTGAGAAATAATGTTGCTGCTAGACAAGGTGGATGCATTATGCTGATAAACAAAGGCATGTGGCATAGATGCATGGAGAGGCGAGTTGACGTTTTCATTAATAGGAATTTGAGTCACACATTGTTGCATATGAAGATCAAACGGCTGACACTCATTTAGCGCCATATGTGAATGCTGCTGAAATTGTTGTTGCTGCTGTAGTTGCTGCTCTTGCAGCTGAAGTTGTTGCTGCTGTTGAAGTTGTAAATGCTGCTGAAGTTGCTGTTGCTGCTGCTGCTGCTGTAGTTGCTGCTGAACTTGCTGCTGCTGCAGAACCTTCTGCTGCTGATGGCATTGTTGCTCCAACTGAGGTTGTTCATGCTGCTGCAATTGTTGAGGATGGAGATGAATACGATTCTGGAAAGGATGAAGCATCTGTGCATGGCTGTTTCTGTTTTCACTCTGATTCTGAACAGGAAAGCTCGACCACGAATATTTGAGGTTGCGAGCAAGTTTGAGAAGTCCTTTGAGGCTCGGGTGCAGCAAGTCTTCATATAGATCCTGTTTAGGTGCCTGGTTTCTGGTTAAGAAAGTGCTGTGATTGTTGACAAACATGCAGCCTTTATCAGAGCATGCGATTTGCAAATTTTCATTAGATTTTCTGATGACAGCGTTGATGTTGTTTCTGCCTTTGGCGGGTATGATAGATGAAAGGATTAGTTGGGCTGAGGGAAAGACAGTGATCAGTGCATTGATAAGGGACAACCACTGGGCAAGCTCAATAACGCCCCCTTTACAGTCATTGACACCAACGTGGGTAACCACACGTGAGACGTGAGGACAGGGTTGTTGAGACTGTAGCCAAAAAGTCAGAGAACGTACACCGAGGGTTGAAGCAGAGACCTTCTGTACAGCAGAGAACTCGCCAGTATTCATCTTTTGAGGGTTCAGTTTGTTCAGCGTACTGTCTCCAAATATAATGTAGTCAGTAGATGGTTGGCCTAAAGTCCCCTGAGAGAGTTTGTCAGTGAAAGAGGATTTCTTGTCAGAATATGATTGGGCTTTTCCGATCTGTACTGGAATTTTGCTTGTAGAAGATGATGGGCAGGACCCTTGTACAACTGGACTCAATTCAGTCTGGGGAGATTTAGTTCGCTCAATGGCATATGGTGGCATGGAGAGAACAGTTGTATCAACTGGAGCAGGCGACTTTGATGATGTCATTGGCGTATGTTTTGCATTGGTAGAACTGAGGCGTTCTGAAATCGGTGTACACTTTGATGCGCCTTGCACTTTAACATGAATTGGATGATGTGAAGCTGCTACTTCCAGGTAAGTGGGTTTGTAATGAGCGGATGCAATGTTAGTAGATGAAGAGGTAGTTGATGCAGCTGCAGAGTCAACGGAAGTTTTCAGTGATGGCTGTGAAGATGATGGTGACATAACACGATCAGGAACGGCAAAAAGGCTACAAGATGAAAGATCCTTTCGAAACTCCTCAATAGTGTTACTTTGCTCCGAGACTCTAGATTTCAAATATTCTATTTCGTTTTCCAATTCAGTTTTGACGATGGCCACATCACGAAGCTGTTTCTTTTGGTCACCAACAAGCGATGACAATTTGTGAATTTCAGCGTTGGCAGATTGTATAGAATTCTTTAGTTGTTCAGTTTCTTCTTTCAGGGTTGCAAAAGAATATGAAAGAGATACTTTAACTTCATTTTTAACTTGAGTTTTCATAGTATCCATATCAAACAGCAGACAGTCTTTTACGGCACCGTTGATTGCAGTTTGAAACAGCTCATGGTGAACAACCTGAGAGACAAGTAGGTGCATTTTATTCTTTTCCAACACTGGACTGGATGGGGACTCAGCTTGAGAGCAGCGTTTGTCCTTGCGAAACTGATGCTGGCAAGGTGTAGATTTCGGGGTGTGATATTTGGTGGTGGTTTTCAGAAAACGATATGATAATCGTTTTTTGTAGTTGCTTTTCATAGCAGGATCTACTATCAGCTTTGGCTCAAATGTTGAACTGTTGCGAATGTTTTGATCAGGACTGGAAGACTGCTCATAGTATTTTGTTGTGGGAACAGTGTCTTCAGTAATGTTACAATCAATGAATTTTTCATCATCACCAATGATGAGAGGATCTGGAAAACCCCTTGATGCCATTGCTATTTTGGCTTCCTCCAAACAACTATAAGATTTGAATTCTGCCCCTCTATAACGATCAATTGACAAATGGCAATCATTCCACCGTTTAAAAATTCCTAATCTTCGTCCTGAAGATACGGCATAGCATTTTTGAGTTTTTGACTTTGGGGGCATGGTTTGGGTGATGTGATGAAGGCAGAAAGGGATATTAAAGTTTAAAACATGCTGCTAGAAGAAAAAACACTCATTAGAAGCTTTACATCTTCATTTGTTCATTAGTTCAGTAGTTGAAGCGGAAAAAAGTTTAAAAACAGATCCCATACGTGAAATAACACGTGGAAAATCCGGAAGTAAACAAGCTAGGTCATGTTTATAGTACGCTAAACAATCAATGAACGTATGATGTCATAATAGCTTGACAAAGGGAGACAAACGTCAGCTAGTCATTACGTCATTATCGCCGCAGACACGCGACGTAAAAGAGATAATTACGTCATGATGTTCCAGATGTCTGCTTTCAAGCAATTTACTGCATTTTAAACGCACTTTATGGTGTTCGCTTAACACATGACACCTTCACATGTCAACAGCTATATATTTCATTCCATCATGATGAATAAAACAGTCTTGTTCACTTAGAACCCAAAATTATTTGAGACGACGACACGGTCGCCATGATGAACAACGGAGATCTTCACAAGGCCGCAATGATCCCAAAGCGAAATAAACAAAATGACTGCATGATTAGCAGCATTAATGATCTAAAAAAATCCA
The DNA here is from genome assembly GCA_036898135.1 of Oncomelania hupensis. Taxonomy (NCBI): domain Eukaryota; kingdom Metazoa; phylum Mollusca; class Gastropoda; order Littorinimorpha; family Pomatiopsidae; genus Oncomelania; species Oncomelania hupensis. The sequence goes on along the minus strand of CM072511.1, from coordinate 136,138,258 downwards.
CTTCGTAGACACAAACATTTCTTGGTTCATGAAATTGTCACTGAGGAGCTAAAAATCCAAAAATTCAAATTCAAATTGGAGAGCATAAAAAAAAAAAAAAAAAAAAAAAAAAAGAAGAGAGAGAGAGAGAGAGAGAGAGAGAGAGAGAGAGAGAGAGAGAGAGAGAGAGAGAGAGAGAGAGAGAGAGAGAGAGAGCAAAGTTTAACGTTGACGTCGTTTAGCGTGGGAGTGGAGTTAAGAAAAAATCCACACTGCGCAACTGAGACTCGCCGAAGACTCCCCAATGTTGGATAGACGAAAGTAAACCTAGGCGAGTGTCAGCTTTGCAGTTTGGGACGAATCATAACGTGGCCACCCTTATGATTTTTGTACACGTAAGGAAGGGTTTCAGTGAACGTTTCACAACAAACGGTGATTTTATGGGAGACGTTACAAATGTGTTATTGCTGCGTAGAAAGAGTTGAAACCGGAGATTTTTGACAGCATCCTAGATATAATCCGTATTAGGTGCTATCCTCCGGGGCATGTGGCAATGATAGGAATGATCTCACTCCCCTCCTCTGCATGCTGCCAATGGTTTGCCTGTATGGATTGGTGTCATAGTTATAGATGGCTAATTCGCTGTGTTCTCAGTGATTTCATCTTTGTTAATACCTGAAGGTTCGACGTAGTTTCTTGCTGGTAAATTCCCCTTCATCCCCTCCCCCCATTCCTCTCTTCCCTCCTCACCCACTCCCCGGATGTGAGCGATTGAGACGAAACGTCATTTTACTGATGGGTCACGTGCAATCAAGTAAATATACAAATGTCCACAGTCCTTTCGTCCATTGTCCTTCTGCCTTAAGTTTTAATAATTACAAGAACTGTTTCACCATCCCCATGACAGAATGCGTCATCCTAACTCACTCTCTTATGGAATTCTCTTTGTAAGCTATTTCAGCTTAATAAACTTAATATAGAAGCATATTTTATAATCTTATCCTACAAAACGGAAACTCTGATGGTATGGACACGTCACCAGATCATCAGGTCTTGCAAAGACCATCCTGCAAGGCACAGTGCAAGGAGGTAGAAGAAGAGTGAGACCGAAAAAGAGGCGGGAGGACAACATTCGAGAATGGACTGGTTTGACACTAAGCGAAACAATCAGGGTTGCTGAGGACAGGGAAAGATGGAGTACGTTGGTTAAACGATCATCTGTTGTGCCCCTACGACCTCCGAGTTATGGGATACGATAGGATAGGATAAGATTTTCCACCCGAACTCAGTTTCACCATCCCCATGACAGAATGCGTCATCCTAACTCTCTGACAGACCATCACACAATTTTTATTATTTAGGAATTCCAGAATAATTAAAATCTTGGCATTTATAATTTGACTGCTTTCTATAATTAAATGCAAGATCGTTCCAAAGATTGTATATCTAACATTTGTGTTAATTATTTATTTATCAACATAGATCACTTCACAAATTTGAAGATAAAACGTCTGTAACGGCCCGAACACAAACGAAAGGTGAAGGCCAGGTTTGTGCGGGAGTGTTCAGTTTTCTCTGTATCCCGTCAGAAAAAAGTACGCTTTCTTTTTGTATTTATTTACCCCCTATACGCAGACATAGGTGTAGAAGAAGTAGCAGTAGCAGGAGTATTGAATTGTTGAAAATAGTTGAAAAACTGAAATCAACGCTTCTGCTTTTTTTTCACACGATTGCCGTTACCTTGCGAGTTCTCCATGTGTATTTACTCTGAAGGCAATTCCGTCAATGCAGATGATGAATCCCTCTTTTCCGGAGCCGTTACCGTTGCAGTTTCGTATATTAATATTGTGGCTAACATATAAAAGTAGAGTGAAATAAAGCAGTTCCCTAATTTTATATCGCAAAGAACTCCATTGGCTCAAAGTGTCTGCAAGGATACAATATAAGGTTGCATGCATGTGCTACAATGCACTATCAAACAACATCCCTCAGTATCTGTCAGACCTCCTCCATATCTACACACCTTCAAGATATCTCCGCTCTTGTATTGACACCATGAAACTAAAACCTCAAGCATTTAAAAACAAATCATGTGGTGAGAGATCATTTTCTTTTCAAGGACCATTGATCTGGAATAGCCTCCCAGCCGATGTACGCCATGCGACATCCTATAACTCTTTTAAGAAAAAGTTGAAGACATACTTTTTTATTGCCACATACAGCTAAAACGCTTCTTTTTTATATTGCCGCTATTTGTGTGTGTTTGTGCGGTACACATGGTGTGTGTGGGTGTATGTGTGCGCTTTGATCTCTGCGAGGGAAAGCGCCTTATAAATAAATAAATAAATTAATTAATTAATTATTTATTAATTAATTAATTAATTAATTAATAATAATATTAATAATAATAATAATAATAATAATAATAATAATAATAATAATAATAATAATAATAATAAAATCATGATTTTCACATTTTCTTTCACACTATACATAGCCTCACAGTAATACGACTTTTATCTGCGAATCCCCTAAATAATGAAAACTGCTGTCCCTAAACAATAACTTGTTAACTTAAATCATGCATTATTTAGCAACATCTAACTAATACGTTATTTAACAACTGCTGCTAAACAAATGGTTATTTAGAAAATAAGCTTCTATATAAGTATTATTTAGCTGAAAGTGGTGAAAATACACATTTTACAACGTGAATTCCATATGCTCTATCTTTCTTTCTTTCTCTTTCTTTCTTTCTCTCTCTCTCTCTCTCTCTCTCTCTCTCTCTCTGCATGTGCGTGCATGTGCATGTGCGTGCGTGTGTGTGTGTGTGTGTGTGTGTGTGAGGCCTTCGTATTTCGTTGACAGGGGTAGGGCAATACACGTTCCTAATACCATCATTAACTGGATATTAACCCTTATACTCAGTGCCAGAGGACGATCTTAACCCTTCAATACCCAAGGCAAGGCTGTTGGGCCAATAAGAACAAGCTTCGGGGCCTCCTCAGTACCAATGTCTGTTTAGATCCCTTTTTGTTTGAGTAGGGAAGAACAGCGGAATGATTCGACTGCAATCTTTCATACTGACAGTGTTGATCCCTTAAAGAATACAGCCTACATTCAGTTCACATTGTTGCCGCTATTGTCAGAACACTGAAAACACCAAAACAGATGAAATTATTTAATAATATAAACTAATCTCTCTTTCATATCGATAATAGCGAATCCTTATAATAATAATAATAATAATAATAATAATAATAATAATAATAATAATAATAATAATAATAATAATAATAATAATAATAATAATACAACTGGATGCAATAAACGCGCTTTTCCCCAAATTACTATTCAGGCTCAAAGCGCGGAGTTCTGAACCAACGTGCACGCTCACTTCTACATTAACGCATAACATTGTTATCGCTATGGCCCTAACACTGAAGAGACCAAGTCGATATATGTGAGGAAAAAAAAGCCAGCGACTTTCAGTAAATAAATAATGAACGCAAGCTGTAAAGAGCAGTGCAAAAACTAGGTACCATGAATGTATTGATCAATGAACGTAAGCAGTAGGAAAGTAAGAAGGGGAGTTTAAGAGAAAGGGAATAAAGATGAGGATGAGGAGGAGGGCGGTGGTTATGGTGGTAGAGTTGGAGGTGATGGTGGAGGTGGTGGTGACGCTAATGTTAACGACAACAACGATAATGGTACCTTGAAACCTTGAAACTAAGTAAACGATGAAGAAGTATTACGTGTATTTTCCTTCTACACAAACTTCACACACAAACGCACACACTCTCTCTTTTTATCGCAAATACACATACGTATACACACACACCACACACACGAACCACACAACACACACGTAACACACACGTAACACACACACACATGCACACACACACACACCCATGCTATTTACACACATCTAATATGACATCTGTCAACATAAATATATGCGAACATTAAGATCATGTTGCGGCAGAGATCAGGCACCAGTGAAGACAGCACATTTCTGGGCATCGGAGAATCTGGCAGTCAATATGATTAGAATCGATGGAGATCTTAGAATAGAATCAGGTCTGCGCAACAATTGTCACACAATCCAAAGTATATTGTTTACCATCCCATCCAATCCATAACAATCATGATCATGATCATGAGCATCATCCTCATCCTCATCATCCTCATTATCATCATCATCATCATCCCTCTCTGTTCTCTCTATATAAAAGTGAACGCATGTGTGTGTGAATGCGCGCGCGTGTGAGTGTGTGTGTGTGTGCGTGTGAGCGTATTTTCATATAAAACGTGGTAACAAATGGGGAGGTTAAACAAAATTTGGGAAGTAAAAATCTTCCTCATTTTTAAAACATATTTTCCACCAAGGCGTTTGACCGAGTCTGGCATGCAGCTCTGTGGGCAACCATGAGAGTGCACAACATCAGCCCTAAAATTATTGAAGCCATCAAAAGCCTGTATGACAAGGCTACCAGTGCAGTCCTCCACAACAGTGCCATCGGAAACTGGTTCAGAACAACAATCGGTGTGCGTCAGGGATGCCTACACTCTCCAAAACTCTACAACATCTTCCTAGAGCGCATCATGTCAGATGCCCTTGCAGACCACGAAGGCACAGTCAAAATAGGGGGAAGAACAATCTCCAACCTTCGTTTTGCGGATGACAATCATGGATTGGCTGGAGAGGAACAAGAACTTGAACAGCTGGTACAGAGGCTTGACATCACCTCCAGAGCCTATGGAATGATGACCAACAACACCAATGGCATCAACATGGACATCAAAGTCCAATGCCAATCCCTCAACACAGTGCATAGCTTGAAATATTTAGGAGCCATTGTTTCAGACAATGGATCCCGACAGGAAGTCCTCTCCAGGATCGCACAAACTACTGCTGCCCTGGCGAGGTTGAAGCCAATTTGGAAAGACAGGACCACCAGTCTACATTCCAATGTAAGGCTGCTGCGCTCCCTTGTCATCTCCATCTCCCTATCTGCTTGCGAAACATGGTCTCTCACAGCAGATCTCCAACGAAGAATACAAAGCATGGAGATGAAGTCCGACAGACCACACAAGCCATTGGTCAACACGATGACCTGCTCACAGTGGTGAAAAAACGGAAACTCTGATGGTATGGCCACGTCACCAGATCATCAGGTCTTGAAAAGACCATCCTATAAGGCAAAGTGCAAGGAGGTAGAAGAAGAGTGAGACCGAAAAAGAGGTGAGAGGACAACATTCGAGAATGGACTGGTTTGAAACTGAGCGAAACAATCAGGGTTGCTGAGGACAGGGAAAGATGGAGTACGCTAGTTAAACGATCATCTGTGGTGCCCCTACGACCTCCGAGTTATGGGATAGGATAGGATAGGATAGGATTTTCCACCCGAAAACAGAATAGCACAACCGTAAACATCGAGAAATCGCATATTCCCAATTAGTCGAAAAATGGGGTGGACAAGTTTAAGTTATACACACCTGTATAATAAACTGCCCTACGAACAAAATCAAGTTTAAAGGGTAGATTACCCATCAGTCCTGTACGTCATTCATAAATCTACTTAATGTTATCAAATACAACACTTCATTTGTAAATATCACAGAGAAAAAAATCATTCCCCAATTGTACCATGTTGTAGTAACATTCCCTATTTATCGGCTTATACACACATGTGTGTGTGTGCGTGTGAGTGTGTTTGTGTGTATGTAAATCGTTCAAAGGCTGTTATACACATTTCTATTGAGCGGCTACTTGACACACACTTAGCGATGTATCACCATTATTCTGGGAACCTTGAGTGGCGGTCTTTCTAGTAGCCCTTCTTTGTTCAAACTGTGTTCGTACTTTTAATCCGTTGATGTCCTCATTTGAGTGTTTTGTTTGTTTCTCCATGGATGTGTTTTAAATTGTTTTCTCCAACTTTCTTTACAAAGTCAAAAACACATTGAAAGTTAATCGCTGAATTGAATATGTATTAATGTTATTTACATTGCAGCATCACTACATATAAGCCGCTTCCAGAGGAATAACTGCAACCAAAAGACATTCCTATCTGACGGCCGGGAGTTTAGCTGCAGCATTAATTCATTCTTTTGAAGTTTTAGGGCATTTCTGAGCCAACAAAAGCTATCAATCAGGAAAACAAATCAGAAAAGGCGACCAAGGTCGCTTCATCTCATCCAAGTTCAAGTCAGCCAAAAGGCAGCCAGCCAATCACATCAACCGTCACTTCTGAGTCAACAGCTATCCAGTCAAACGTGCTGTCTCTCTCGCATCAGCCAATCGCTTCGATCGTCTCTTCTTGGTCAACAAGTCTGTTAGTCAAACGTGCAGTCTCTCCAAACATAGCGGGCGTCTTTCCGCGCCCTTCCAATAACGAAGAGGTGCTGGCCCAGCACAGAAAGGCATTAGTTCCATGCACACACCGAGAAGGGGTCTTGAAAGGCTCGGGTTTGAATAACACCGCAACTACCCACCAACAGCTGAAAGACTCAGCCTTAGATAAATAGCCGCAGCCGACCTCTGCAATATGACTCTAGCAAGAAACACAGGAAGACACCATTGCTGTTTGCCCAGCTTTCATGCGTGTGCGCGTTTTGTGTCAATATGACCACAATGTTTCCCGATGGACTTCCTGAACTCTTGCAACGTTGCGTGAGACAGAGAGAGAGAGAGAGAGAGAGAGAGAGAGAGAGAGAGAGAGAGAGAGAGAGAGAGAGAGAGAGAGAGAGAGAGAGAAAGAGAGACAGAGACAAAAAGTAACATGCTAAGAAATCAATCTCAAGACTAGGCTGACCACTGTATCAATGTACAGTAATGCAGCGTACAAATACAACATCCAAAAATATCTACAGGAAGCATTTCTTTTGACATTAGCAAATAACACTACATTCAAAATATGTGGTAGAATGGTCGAAATTCTGTATGTCTCCATTGACAAAACTAAAAGTCTGTTAAATAAGATTATCATTAAGAAACACGATTTCTATCTTGGACCTGTGTGTCATAAAATAAACCAAGGGAAATAATTTTCTTCGTATGTAAAAAACATAAATAAATAAATAAAACGCGTTCCAACGCTTTCAAATATTTGATTAACGGCGTAACTAAGCTCAAAGTCAGAAGTTTGGCTATGATATCTCAGTATTGGTGCGAATAGGGCTAGAATTAGACTTAACGCTCTGTGTATTACAAGAATATCCAGCTAGCAAGTACTGACTAAAAGGGTGCCTATCAAAACTTTCAACGCCTTATCTGCGATGAGTTTCTCTGGCCTTAGGCCATGCTCCGCGACTTTTTAATCTCCCTGAAAGGGAGGCACTGTGGTCTAATGGTAGTGCTTCGGCTTGCGGATCTGAAGGTCCCGGGTTCGAGCCCTGGCCGGGCCATTGTGTTGTGTCCCTGGGAAAGACACTTTACTCCTGTTTTCCTACTCCTTCGGATGAGAGTATAAACCGAGGTCTAGTCTGTGTCGCATACATTCCATCATAACGGACTTTAAAGATCCTGACGCTCATGTCCTAGACGGGTGAGTGCCGGTGACAAGAACACACCCAGCATGCACCTAGGTCCTTCTCCCCCATCCCTGGCTGCCCAGGATTGTGCTCAGTTGTCCGGGCGTCAGACCATGCGCCCAAAGGCTGCGGGTGGGCGTCTCGGGCGGCTTGAGTTAGATCCTGTATCGGCCAGCGCCTTGAGCAGCTCTTGAGCTGGAAAAGCGCTATATAAGAACGATTAAATAAAAAAAAAAATAAATAAATAAGTTAACGACCCTCCTCTTTGGGCGTTTCAGACAGAAGAGTAAACTAAACTCTTCAACATCAAGGTCAAAGAAAAAAATCTGAAGTAAGATCAGCGAGACAGATCTTGACTTTTTCACTCTTTTTGGGAGAAATCGAGATCAGTCGAAAATATTAAAACGAGCTGCGAAAGAAGAGTCGAAATCAGCTGTAGTACGAACTCTAAATTGAAATGAGCTCCTGAGGATGTGATCGCTCACACGGTCCATTTCTATTTGCTGACCTCAGGACTACTGTGTCCGCAAGTATTATGTTTATCCTTCTACGAGTCACTTCAGATTGCCAATGTCGGATAATAATGACTTCCGCTAATGGAGCCTGTTAAAGATGTCAACACGCAAGACAAACATTTGGCTGAGAACTGTTAAAGTCGTAAAGAAGACGTTCCATCTTTCAGTTTGTCCTCAGGGCATGGTAAACTGAGCGCGCAGCGATCGACGACGACGAAGAAAAACAACACGATGGAGAGATAAGGATTTATCTGGAAGGCAGTGATCCTGTTGTCAACGTAAAATATGACCAAGGTAAGAGCAGGCAAATCCTCAGACACATAATACTTTTTGAGTAAATCTTCCTGGACTGAACAAAAAAAGTGGAATGATGTATGTTAAATGTTTGTTTTGTTAGACTGATACAGTTCGGAGTAAACACAACATCAGTGATAGCCGATGATACCTGGCAAGAACAAACTTTAAATGTATTGAATATTGAATGTAGTAGTTTATTTTTTCACAACAGTGCATCTAAACGCAACGAAACGAAATGTTACCAAACTAAAGATATTAAACAACAACAAATCAAAACCAACACAACAAAAAATAAAAATCGGCCCTGTCTAAAGAGGTTTTACGTTTGAAAAGGTACACCAACAATGCTGACCGAATGGAAAAACAAAAGGCAGCGGGTCGATGCTCTCTTAATTAGAATTTGTTTTCGCTATCAGACAAGGACTGGCAGGAGCTGTATTGGGAAATTAAGTTATCAAAACACACACACATAAGAAACATAAATGTGTCACTAACATACAAAACAAATTTTGGGTGTGGGGGAGGGGGTGTTGATGAAATGTGTTTGTTGTGTTTATAATAGTCAAATAAATTTGTCTCTACTGTGGGGTGGCGCAATCGGAAGTGACAGGAGTGGGTGTCGGGCTACTGGGAAAATGTGTACTTTTACCGATTTGTCTTTGAGCAGTCCATGACACCACTTTTAGCACTGGTTGGCAAAACCGATAGTACGATCATACACTGACGTAAGAAAGAATATATATCAAAGGACATACACATGAACTGATTGAGAGGAGAAACAAACAGGGAGTTCATAATTCCAACTAGAAGAACAAACATATCGATTAAATTGCCAAATTATTCAGAGATTGGAATCGTGCAAAAAGCCTTGTGGCCCAGATGTAGCTGATGCGGAAAGCGGTTGCATCCTCTGACATCCACATATTATGGACTAGCTAATTGTCATCTTTTCACACTATAAAATGCCATGTCACTTGGTCTAATATGACCGCCATCTTTGCGCCCTTTAGTAGCTTTATTTTAATATAAACATTTTCAAATGTCCCTTACTTACATGGTATGACATGGACTAGATATAGCCTATATTTGTAGATCTAACAAGAAACTACCAGGAATAGAGATAACAGTCAGGGAGTGCGTAGGTTGCCTCCATCTGCTTGCATCTCAGTGGATTGATTGCATAACGAACAAAAACAACAAAAGCGTCTTTCTCTTATTCTTATTCTGCGCCATCCTCATTCGGCATTTTTCTTTCCGCGATGTCCTGCTTTTGGTCAAGGTCACGGGAGGTCAAACATGCATGCTCAACTTGATGGAAAAGAATTTGGCGTGACTGCCCATAACCAGTTTCATCCTGCGACTTCATCGTAACATTGGATCCTTTGCAATCGGGACACCTTTTAACAGTTTTAATCCTACGATTTTATTGCACAGAAGACCCTTGTCAATACGAACCCCCCAATCTGTTGAATCATGCTCAGCGGCTTCATCGTACAATTGATCTTTTTTCAATCTGGACCACTAAAGCGGTCTGCACACAGATCGACTATTTGGAACTGAAAGCATTTCAATGGCTTCGAAATGAGAGAATCAACTATCAACGATACATTATGAAAGATCATTATGCCTTTCAAGTTGTGAAGGCGACAACGTATTCATA